>JASVER010000105.1:1280528-1556573 GCA_030449065.1 Oceanodroma leucorhoa
GGTTAGAAGATGAGATGCTCTGATACGCACTCCATTCAAATATCAGATGCTTTGAAAATGGAATAGAGTCTGGTCCAAGTCCACAATGAAAATTCACATTTCAGTTTCCCTGTGAGAAAAAACACTTAATGAACATTGTGTGGAACAGGCTTCTGGGTGAGCAATCACTGTGTTCAACGTCATCGATAATGAGTCTGTTGCCTGCTCCTTCCAGGCCATAAAAGGGGAAGTACAGTCAGAAGGAAATTGATGGCCATGGGCGTGAAGAAGCCGAGTGTGTAAAAAGAATGGTTTTAGGTTCTTGGCCCCTCACAACCGACGCTGATCAGGCCACCCAGCTCAGCCCATCTGTGAAACAGAGGGCTGAGACACTTGCAACTGAGCTACCAGTTAAAAAGAAGATGTAAGGAAGAGAACACCACAATTTCCTTTCTTTTATTCCTTCTTCCTCTATATCCTCAAAAAAACTGCCTGACCATTATTTAGACTTTCATGCCTGTCCTGCAAATAACATTAATAAAAATATTTCTGAGATAGGAAAAGGTGTGTGAAACTTCAGCCCTGAGGAAAGACATTACGTGCAAGTAGAAATTACTTTTTGCATTGGAAATGTTTGTTCAGCCCTAATGGTATTCACTGGTCCCATGAAACAAAGCAGGGGGAAAGAGCGAAGCTGAGCGACTCCGATGCAAGGTTTGCCTATAGGTTTTGGGTTTTTTTCCTTTACTCAGAGTTGAATTTGATCCATTTTCTTTTATTTGCTCGAGAATAACAATGATCCTCCACTCCCCCAGCAGTAAACATTGCAGCCTGTGAACATCAGGCTTCAGCAAGCAAACTTTCAAAAATCCTTTTGCAGGGTAAATGTCAGGCTGTTGTTCAATTAATTATTTTTAAAAGCAAATTCACACGCAGCGGTGACCTTTAGCTGTGCTGCACGCACACTACTGCTTTTCATGATCTCATTTGGTGTTTCATGCGGTGGCCTAATACAGGGGACTGGTGTTGTGAGTAGCAGCAGAAGAGATGCCTGCAATGCTGGTGGGTGGGAGAGGTGCTTCCTCCACCCCACTGGTTGGGGGGGGGCAGGGAGGGGAGTCAGTCAGAGCTCCAGAATTTGGAGGGAGTGATCTACTCTCCCTTCCCAGGCTCAGACCTCATCACCTGAGACCTGCTGGGGCCACCTTGGGCTTGGTCAGAGTAACCTGGGCTTGGGGAACGGAGTGAAATGGCTGATCCCACCTGGCATCTTGCCCCTCTTTTCACTGCTGGCATCCTCTGTCACCAGCAAATGAGACACAGCTGGGACTCGTATGCTGAAAGGAGACAAAAAAGCTGATGTGGTTTGGAGTCCTGTAAATGATACTGTGCTCTCTTGACCTCTCTGTCTGGCATATTTTGTTGTCTCACCTGGTGTCGCTTCCACATTCCAATGAGAAAATAACAATTCCTCTTCACAGGTGGACCGAGAACAGCTTTGTTGACACAAGGCATACGTGTGCATTCCAAGGGAGCAAGCAGCCAGCTGAGGAACACCACAGTTTTGTGAGGTGTCTCACAAAGCTGCAGGTTTGTGGGTCCTGAGAAAATGCACCCAACAGCAACAAGAATGTTCACCTGAAAAAAGCCTGATGGACTGAAATTAATTTAAAACACTAGTGTTGGGGTCTGAAGTAATTGCAGAGATGTTTAGCGATCTTGCTTGCTTTGCAAGAAAAGAAATAATCATCCCCACCATGCACAACAGCTGAACTCAGAAAGGTGAAGAAAATTGTACCTCCTTAGAAGGAGCAAAAGAATTTTTTTTCATCCTGAAGTTATTTCAACAGGTGATAACATTAAAAAGCACATCCTCTGAGAGGTGTGTGGAAGACCACCAACCACCAAGGGAAAGCGAGTGAATCAAGGCAGGGAACTGGCATGCCTGAGTCAGGAGCACCCTGTTACACATGCAGGGGAATGGTGGAGCTCCGTCCTGCTACCATGTGCTGGCTGGACACCCAGCAGCTTGGCATTATTTAAATCCATTTGAGTTTTGCCCAACTCAAACCCTTACTTGGCTTGTTGAACTTCACAGCTGCTACCAGCTTCGTATTTTGGTTTTATTTTGCCACCAGACAGTGATTTTTGTCTAAGTACCATACTTCAGAAAACAGAGTTAAATGTTATGAAAACCCTTACCTTGTTTTCTGGGGGATTATTATGTTTTCTAAGAAAAGGTCAAATGTGAGGTTTGATATCAAACAATTTTTATTTGTCTTCTCCACTTTCCGTTCCATAATTTCCATTCTCTATGTTGTTTATATTATAGACACAGATCCTAGTACTTATTGTGTCACCGAAAAACAGTTAGAGGAAGCACATCCAGATGCATATATGCCCTGTGATCTTCATTTAGCCCTAATGCTCAGCTGTTCCTTGCTTCTGGCATGTGTATCCTGATATTGCTTAATCCACTTAAAAAAAAACAAAAATAATGTAAATACATTAGAAACTGTAATTACCCTACTTCTTGCCACTTGCACTAAAGAGAAAAAGGAAAATCAAATACACATGCTTCAGCTGAAAATTCAGATTCTTTATTCCTTCCCTTCCCATGCTAGTGAAAAAAGCAAAACTTACAGCAGAACAGTTGGCAAAAGGTCTTTCAGTTGCTGATCAGCTATGCATCGTATGTATGCATATGTATGTCCCAGATACAGTAAGTCTATTCGTGATTTTGAAGGATCCTCAGTATAGGATCCTTCAATGTTCACTTGTAACTTATTCCCTTTTAAGATTGGGGTAACTTGATCCAGATTCAGGCTTGGTATTATGCTTAATGATACGCTAAAAAGGCAATGTTTTCATTTGTATTAGACTAGTGCCCAAATTTGGTTTTGGTGGCTCAGGTCTTGAGTCTGCCCTCCTCTGCAGTAGAGGAGACCTGTATATTTTAGCAGCATGACCATAATTTTGGACCCTGAGTTAGGTTCTCTTCACTGTAATAACTGCTGGTTTTCTTGCAGATGACCATAATGGAGGGCAGCTGAGGGGTGCACGGGTGCTAAGGACCTCAAAGCAGTTGTCCGGGAGAAACCTTCAAGCTTGCATGCACAGTAATTTCTGACCTACCGCGCATGATGACAGCACCCACTCTTCCACTGCTTCTGTGGTCGTGCAACATCATCAAGGGGTCAAAGTAACTGTCTTACTAGCTATTAAGGATGATGGTGGAGAAGGTTTCCTCTTAATATTATTTAATTGAAAAGCAGGGAAGATTCTTGCAGTAAGAGATAGTTAATATGCAAAGCATCAGTGCCTAGATCCATTTCCTGTCATTAGCCTTCCTGGAAGCACTTTCTGTGACTAATGTGGCCCTTTTATACAGAGTGGGGTCATGCAGTTTGTACCCCTGGGGTAGAAGCACCTGGTTTCTGAAGCGATGCTGCAGCAGCTGCTGCCAGCACGACGAAGGGGGGGCGAGGTGGCGAGGCTGAAGGGACGCAAGGCCCATCTCCCCAGTGGTCTCACAGGAGGGGAGAAAAAACCTCATAAGCAGTGACAAGAAGCCAAATGGCCTATGGAAAATGCCCGTTTTATATCCATCTTTGTGGGAACAGGGCCCATTTCCTAGAAGCTGATACCAACAGGAAGCCAAAGCGCGTCTCAGCCTCAGAGGTGAGAGCTGGCTCCCCACTCATCCCTGCAGGTGCGTTCATCTGGGTATCTGACTGCTGAAGCATGCTAGCAAGAAAAAACAAGCTCCTATTGTCTGCAAGTGTTTAATCTAGAGATTAGTACAATATTTTGGTTTTCTGTGGTCTCAATGTGACATTCAAAGCCTACATTGCCCTCAGGAGAGTATGCAGATCCTGAGTTAGCACCCCAATGCACCTTTTCCCAGTGTTTTGGTACTGCAGAACCTCAAACACATAGTGTGGTGTAATCCTTAGCTTAAGTTTTCTCCTGAATGGGACTGCTCCTCGGTCTCCCTTCAGAACTGTTGTTAAGGTCATTCATTTAAATGCAAAGAGACAATTCTCCCTTTTTTGTTTGTTGAAGCTAACAGAAAAGTATGGCTATACCATTGATACATAGGCTTGACAGGTAAAGGTCTTGTGTCTGGGTTACTCCTTTTGGGTGCTACAGGTGCAGTGCTGGAGTGCTGCTGGTTGTTCATCTAAGTCTTTCAGTCAGTGCCAGTAAAAGCACTCTTCTTCAGGTCAGAACACATTAAAATTAAAATTCAGCTTCATTAGATGGTCACTGGGGTTGTGCTTATGCATGAAGATTAAATACTGGTATGGATATGGAAAAAAGGAGACTCTGGACAGAATAAAGCTAATCATAGAGCAAAGACTGAATGTCTACAGTGCATTGCTTGCTGCCCTGTGGTGCTTTTCTTAAAACCGTCCTCAGCAAATAGGCTCTGAAAATGCCAGCTCAGTCTGGAAGCAGGGAGTGATACTGGTCTAGGTTAACCATGCAGACTTGGAGAAGAAAGACAAGAAGCCAGACATGACATCATGATAAACTGAATGTAATCAGGATTTCCAGTGGTATTAATATTAGATGATAATGTCCGAGCGCAGCTGGTAATTACACAGGACAGCTGCCAAGGCCAGTCATTAGTAATGTTGATCTATTCACTCGAGAACCAGAAAAAAGTGTTGCAGATGTTTCTCTGTCACTTTTGTTTTGGCTGAAATGGACACAATAGCTCTTCTCCTCCATTGCAGGTAAAAAGTTCACACCCTGCATAACAGACTTGGATTGTTTGAGTTGCCACAGGATGTTCTTATTTCTTACTTGTTGTGTTTGGCCTAGGGCTGTAAATCACAAATACCAGGCTGTGTAATTCTGACTTTTATTACATTAATGTATTTTAAGAGCAGGAAATCTATAGGCTCTTGGCTCGGTACAGCAGAAGCAAAGCACAGTGGGAACTCTGTGGTCAGGAATGTTCTCAGAAATATGCCTCTTGCTGCAGAGGTGACCTCAGGATAATCCTTGCTCAGCTTTTGGGCTGGGGAAGGAAGGACATCTCAACCTCTCAGCTCAGGTGTGAGCTGGGACATGGGTTCTGGGTGGAGGAATTTGTTCCCTGAGCATAGTGAGGGAGGGGAGGGTGAAAAAACTGGTGTTAATCCCAACAGCACCCTGGGAGGCTCTTTCCCGGTGTCCATTTTTATCAAGATAAGATGAAGGGACGATGTGTAGAGGTAATAGCCATCTCTGCTTCCTCGGTCTCTTTCTAGGTGTTAAGCTGTCTTAAATAAACCTCAGGTATTTCAGAAGGCTCCCCTTCAGCCCAACTGAGCAGTGATGGTGTCATGGTGTGCAAAATCCATTTCATGTCTGAAAAATCCTTCAAACTTGTGGCTGGCTACCACAAAAAACAGTGTTCGGTGGGTATAACTGTGAGTGAATTCACTAATGAACAAGAGCTTCTCCGTGAGCCTGTCATTTTCCACTCTGCTTTTGCACAGCTCGTGTCTTCAGGCTATTTTAATTTGAGGGGAGGAAGGGGAGAAAAACCGTATTGATAAGCACTTGGTCTGCAGAGCCAGGACTGCAGCATCCATCTAGGATGACCTCTGGGCTAGCAAACTCTATATTGCTCTGCCTGGGGGAAAAAAATCCTTCCCATGTGAATAGTCTAACCTGAAAGAGGACTGTCAGTGGTGTTCAATGGGCTGTGTTATATCTATAAAGTTGCCGGTGAGTACAAATATTTGCAGGAGAGATGTTCAACGAGCATCCATCTTTTCAAAGGCATCAAAAATTGATTGCTCCTTTTTTTTTATTGCTTCTGAATATCCTACCCCAAATTCACTGCTCTCCTTCAACTGTGAAAGTGTGCTGGAGATTCTTGAACATAACAGGGTCATGTTATTGCTCTTGATCCTTCTCATTCGTAAGTACCCTGCCTGCTCACGAATGCCTCAGGTAGGTAGTGCTGAACTGCTGGGGCAATTATATTACATTTTAGCCTTTCTTTTAGCTATCGTATGCTGGGAGAATTACGCTAAACCGGGTCATGATAGAAATGTTGCAAAATGGAGGTTGAGATAAGAGAGACCTGCTTTGGTGGTAAAAGCGAAAGTGGAGAGGGAGGGACGTGAGAGAGAGGGAGATTTGAACTATATCTCCAGGTTCGGCCTCTAAGGAGGAGAGGTAGTGGAAGCTAATGCAGTGAAATGAGCTGTAACAAAGCCATGCCAGGAATTATTCAGCTGTTCACAAGAATTTTAGAAGAACTATAATTGGCAAATGATGTGAATATCAAACAAAATGTCACTTGACTGGAAACTTTGCAAAGAGGGAGGAAATAAAAGAAAATGAAGAAAAAACTGCATTATATGTCATCCTCTTAGACACACTCTGAAAGAGTTCCGCACTCCCCACTTAGACCCTTTGGCACGCTATTGTGTAGCGTTGTGTATTTCTGTGTAGGGTGCTTCTCCTTGAAAGAAATTAAAATGATGGGGAAGCTGGTTTGTCACATTAAATAACATCACATGCTTTTCTGTCGGGGAGGAAAAAGAAAGGAAGAAATACTCTGCTGAGTTCCGAGAAAATAACTGCTAAGGAAATGAGTGCAGTGGCTCGAGTCCTGTCCCTGGAAAGTAACAGCTGTGCCAGCAYGGCGAAACACTCTCGGTATCCTGACAGGGCTCGTCGGTAGGATTTTGAATTTCTTCTGTATGCTGTTTGCTGGTGACCTGCAGACTTGACTGTCCATGTCACGGAGCTCTCCAGCTGTCTGTAATGATTTTCCAGTTCAAATAATGGGTTTTTTTTTCTAAAATTTGAAATGTGTTTAAAAATATCAAGACTGTTGACCGCCATTTCTGCTCTTGTTTACTAATATCCACTTCTTTTTCTCCATGTTCCCTGCCTACCATTCTTCTCTGGAAATAAGTTCTCCTGAAAGCACCTCATCACTCTCTTCTCCCTCACCGTTACCCTTCACAGCCAGAGAGCACCACAGGATCGGGTCCTCTGGGCCCCTTGACATTCTCCTCATCACTCGCAGGAGTATTGCCCTTCGGACAACCTACAGGTTCCCCATCTCTTTAATTCAGTGTAAGCCTTGGTATGGAAACACAGAGAAACCACCCACAACGTGTAGGAACATAAGGACCACGGGGGCCATTGAGCCCACTGTGTGTTTGGGTAGGGGAGGAGGACCGGGACCAGATTCGCTTTGAGGTTTACCCGAGTCAAAAAGCCTCCTTTCTCGTGAAGGGAGATGACAACAGCTTTCTGTCATGAAAAGGGCTCTGATTTCAGTTAGACAGAATTTCTCAGTAGCCTCATTGTGCTCCTTCTCACCTCAGATCTGCTATAACCAGGAACTTAAAAACAGGGTAATATGGGTTTTGCTTGGCTTAGTTGCTGGGGCTATACTGGGGAAAAGGTGTCTCAAGACACTGCAATAAAATAGCGAGTTGTCAGAAATATATATATTTTTTAATATATATAGTATAATATAACATATATAATACTAATATAAAAATATCTGTATGTTAGTAGTATATTTTAATAGCAATCTAAACATTGTCATGATGTTCAGGTGATTTTATAGGGAGCTCTTCAGGCAAACATTTTTAAAGCCTGATGAAACAGATATGCCAATTTTTATCCATAAACTGTAGTGATGTTGATAAAAATTTCCCAGCTTGTTTCTTAAAATAATGCTTCATATACAGTAAGCACAAGAAAAATCCTGCCCTGGAGCATCTCATCTAAACAAAAAACCACTAAGTCTTCTTGCGTTTTTCCCTCACCTCCACGTCTTCACTACAGAGCTGGGAGACACTTGCCAGCTTTAAAAGAAGAAAAAATATAAATCCACTCTCTTGCTGCTAATTCTAGAGAAAGGGTCCTATAGTAAGGTTTTAACATTTCTGCTTGATATCTCCTAATTCTGTCTTTGAATGTGTATTTGATTTTTTTTTTAATTTTTTTTTTTTTTTCTTTGTTTGTTTGTTTTGGTGCTGTTTCTAGTCAGTGAACCATCACCTCTAAAGGCATTCCCCCACCAGGCTGTGTTGGGGCACAGTTGCCATAAAACGCAGATGCAAGCATAGGACCACAGGCGGGTGAGGCTCTGTTCTCAGCTGCTGGCGGTGGTTCACATAGCAGCCAGCGTATCTCTATAGCCTTGAAGCCAGGCTGGTAGAGCACTTTGCTTGGTTGAGCCCAGGCAGTAATTCCCAGCTGCCGTGTCAGAGGGGGGGCGGACAGGGGTCCCTGCACCCCACTATGTGCCTCCTGAGCACAGAGGGAGGGTGCAGAGGTTATGGGAAGTGATCTGGGCTGTCATGACTGTGGGCACTTTTCTCCCAAAAAGAGAAGCTCCATCAAAGGGTGCTGAAGAATAAATTCATGTGTAAAAGACTCAGAGACATAATTTATTCGGGGAAGCTAGTACTGCAAAAAGGAAGCAGTGGGGCAGGTCAGCATTAACAGCCAGCTTCATGCATCTTCTTAGCAGAAGGTTTTGGCATCTGCATGTTTCTTCCAGCCCTCTCTCCCATTCAGAAGGAAACATGAGGCAATGCAGATGATTTGTGGCCTATTCTTATTCCTGCTACAGAGAATGAGTGTTACTTTTGAGTCTGGGCGGGAGCAGGTCTCGTATCTCCTCCAGCCACACAGCGCTCTGTTGTTTTTCTCCCCCTCACTTAAGGAGCTCACAGAGGCAGATTCCAGGTGTATTTGTGCTTTTATCTTTGGTCTCAATTATTAATGGGTCTAATAATTACATTTGTTTGGATGAGACCTTATTAATCAAAGGCTGCCTGCTCTAGTAAAGGTCTAATGGTATTTTAAAGCTCTTCTTCCTAGAGCAGAGCTTTGTGAATAGTTAACCAAAGTTTTCCCCAGTCTCTCTAGCCTGTCACTAATCCCTGCTACTTTCCCTTTCTTTTTGGCTTCTTTTTGGCTGATCTGAGATGCAAGGGGTAAAATCAAACTAAAATATCTGCTCTGTGTTTAAGATACRGTGCTGCTGCTATTTTGAATTCGGTAGCGTTCCCTGAAATAATTTCCTGGGAATGGGTTTGGCAGACTTTACTTTCCAACTCATAGAAATATGTTCTTGCTGCTTTGGAGTGATTGAACAGAGGAGTTTGCACGCTGTGGTGTGCTTTTGATTTCCTTTTTACTTTATCCCTGCTTTTTTTCCCCGAAAAAACATTATAGAACATTATGAATTCACTTGAAAAGCAGTGTGGGGTATTTTTTCCCTGTTATGTTATACAAAGTTATACCATTAAACATTACCCTTCAGTGGGACTCTTTCTTAGCTGGCTGCGTGGCAATACAATTGAGAGCTTGGCAAACGATAGCAAGTAACCCTTGATGTCACCATAACGTTTGATAAAGCTTGTATTAGGATAAAGTGTTTTTCAGCTAGGTTTAGCTGCCATGCAAAGTGAAAAAAAACAATGATGCATGACCAAACTGTTCCTGATGGCTTTGTTCTTGTAGCATCATATTTGCTGAGGGCAGAAACTGGTCAGTGTTAAGTGCTACTGTAATGGCTCCCTCTAGCAATACATTATATGCTATTACAAATCAAAGAGCAGAGTTCATACTTGTCCATTGAAGTTTCGCACAGCCCTGGCAATTAATTCAGCTACTTCATATTCTTGTTGAAACACCTGCTGTGGTGGTGGACAGAGTCTGGGGCTGTGGGTTGCACCTGCGGAGAAGGGCGAGAAGCCTGTTTTGGGGACAGCAGGGGTGGTGATCTGGGCTTGGGGGGCGATGGGGAGCAGCAAGATGCTGATGATGGGTGCAGCAGGCTGTTGTTTGGCATCTGGATGGCTTCACTCAGCAGGTGTCTTGGAGAAGGAAACCTGCAAACAGGCCGTGGAGGGGGGATCTTTTTGCAGTTCGTGTCCCATCTTCTGCAGTGAGGCCCTGGGAAGGAAAGAAAGGGGCCTTTAGTTGTGTTGTGGTGCCTCCTCCTGCCCTGTGCTCTTTCTGGTAATCCAAAAACTGGCAAACTGGTAACAATGGGAAAGGAGAAGACTGAGGTATTCAACAACTATTTTGCCTGTCTTCACTGGCAACTTTTCTTCCCACACCTCTCAAGTAGGCAGACCGCAAGATGGGAACTGGGGGAGCAAAGTCACTCCCACTGTAAGAGAAGATCAGGTTCGTGATCACTTGAGGAACCTGAACATACGTAAGTCTACAGGACCTGATAAGATGCATCCCAGAGTTCTGAGGGAATTGGCTGATGTAGTTGCCAAGCCACTATCCATGATATTTGAAAAGCCGTGGCAGTCCGGTGAAGTCCCTGGTGATTGGAAAAAGGGAAACATTGCACCCATTTTAAAAAGGGTAGAAAGGAGGACCCTGGTTACTAGCTACCTGTCAGTCTCACCTCTGTGCCTGGGAAGATCATGGAACAGATCCTCCTGGAAGCTGTGCTAAGGCACATGGAGGGCAGGGAGATGATTTGAGACAGCCAGCATGGCTTCACCAAGGGCAAGTCCTGCCTGACCAACCTAGTGGCCTTCTATGGTGGAGTGACTACAGCAGTGGACAAGGGAAGAGCTGCAGATGTCATCTATCTGGACCTCTGTAAGGCCTTTCACATGGTCCCCCACAACATCCTTCTCTCTAAATTGGACAGGTATAGATTTGATGGGTGGACTGTCCGGTGGGTGAGGAATTGGTTGGATGGTCACATCCTGAGGGTAGTGGTCAACGGCTCAATGTCCAGACGGACAAGTGGTGTCCCGCAGGGGTCCATATCGGGACTGGTACTGTTTAATATCTTCATCAATGACATAGTGGGATCGAGTGCACCCTCAGCAAGTTTGCAGATGACACTAAGCTGAGTGGTGTGGCTGACACGCCTGAGGGACGGGATGCCATCCAGAGGGACCTGGACAAGCTCAAGAAGTGGGTCTGTGTGAACCTCATGAGGTTCAACAAGGCCAAGTGCAAGGTCCTGCACCTGGGTCAGGGCAACCCCCAGTATCAATACAGGCTGGAGGAGGAAGGGATTGAGAGCAGCCCTGCCAAGAAGGACTTGGGGGTACTGGTAGATGAAAAGTTGGACATGAGCCGGCAATGTGCGCTCGCAGCCCAGAACGCCAACCGTATCCTGGGCCGCATAAAAGAGTGGCCAGCAGGTCGAGGGAGGTGATTCTGCCCCTCTGCTCTGCTCTGGTGAGACCCCACCTGCAGTACTATGTCCAGCTCTGGGGCCCTCAGCACAAGAAAGACATGGACCTGCTGGAGCAGCCCCAGAGGAGGGCCACAAAAATGATCAGGGGGATGGAACACCTCTCCTATGAAGAAAGGCTGAGAGAGCTGGGGTTATTCAGACTGGAGAAGGCTTTGGGGAGACCTTATTGTGGCCTTTCAGTACTTAAAGGGAGCTTATAAGAAAGATGGAGACARACTTTTTAGCAGGGCCTGTTGCGACAGGACAAGGGGGAATGGTTTTAAACTAAAAGAGCGTGGATTTAGATTAGATATAAGGAAGAAATTTTTGACAATGGGGGTGGTTAAACACTGGGACAGGTTGCCCAGAGAGGTGGTAGATGCCCCATCCCTGGAAACATTCAAATACAGGCTGGATGAGGCTCTGAGCAACCTCATTTAGTTGAAGATGTCTGTGCCCACGGCAGGGGGGTTGGACTAGATGACCTTTAAAGGTCTTTCCAACTCAAACTATTCTATGATTATGTGATAAAACCTGCCTCTTTCCAGTACTGGCCTGGTAAGACGCTGCTCTGCGTTACACCTGGCACCTTGCTATAGCAGTCAAAGATGTGCTTATGAACACCCATAGAAAGACACTGAAAATATCTGGAAGTGTCCCAGGACAAACAGATGAAGTGAACTTGCAGACAGGTAGGAAATATTAAAAGAGGATTGACTGTATTTATTAAAGGTATGAAAAGAGCCATTATTCCCAAACAAAGAGGTAACCTGAGGAAACTGAGGCCAATAAAGAGGAGCAAATAGAATGGACTCTCTGTTTATTTATGTCGCACCAAAATGTGCCAGGGGCTTTGCAAGCAAATAAAAGGTAGGGCCCTGATTGCGAATAGCTGACAGTTTAAGGCTAGTGCAAACAGTGCTTGTTTGCAGGTAGTAGTCTGCAGGTTAGGGAAAGGGGAGAGGAGATTAAAGAGGAGATAATCTGCACTCCCCAGGGCACAGGCACACAGACTAGCCAGATCAGATAGTTCAGCTAAGGCAATAAGTCTGTCTGCCAGTTATCTGGGTTAATGTGTGCATTTTTTTGGACGGGTATTGCCTTCACTGCTGGAGCAATCTGATGCTTGAGCACCCCTGCTTACAGGGTGCTCGGGAGGTGAGGCAGCTCTGTGTGCTTCTCTGAGCTTCTTGATGAGAAAATACTGTAGACCTTGCTCCTGCGGGAGCCTGGAGCGGTGCAGAAAACTTTGAGGTCTCAGCCATGAGTCTCTGATCTAGAAATGCTTCCCATCACCTTATTCTTGGAAGAATGTTTGCACTAAACCCAAGTTCATGTTAACCCCCTTTCATCTTGCTTATCGAGGAATCCAAAGCAATGGTGCTAAAGCTGCAAAATAGAATTAATTTACAAACATGACAGCAACTCTCCAGCCTGGGTTGTACCCCTATTTCCACCTATTAGCATTTTTCCTTGTGGTTTTTTATGATTTTTGATTGCAATTTTTGGATCTTGTAGCTGAGACCAATCTTCTTCTGATTTTAGCTAGGGTCTCAAGTGATCCATGAAGATGGGTCATCCAGGTGGATCTCAGGCAGGACAATGGTGTCTGTGTTCAACTGACCTGATGTAATGATACAAGCGCTAACCTGTAATGCACGTTCAATATCCTGCAGCAGAGAGATTTTTATGCCGGTGCAGTTAAATCAATAAACTTGGTAAGTTAGGCTGGTACAGATATTTTTAATTGCAGTCCCCACAGGTCCAATGTCTAATCAGAACTACAAACTAGTCAGAGGCGTTTTCTTTGCAAATAGGGTTATGTGTAATCAATAGCTCGGTATGTGTACATGCACAAATACTCATTTAGTAATTCTGGCCCATGAACGCATTCATTAACCTGACCGCCTGGTGTTACCCCAGCCTCCCTGCATTCCTCACAAACAGGAAAGAGGAATGCATTCATTGATTACACTGCTTTAATTTATTTGCCTGGCTCTAATCTCTGCGTAAGATAGGACTGCTGAGAACTGTCAAATTTCATGCTTTGGAGAATTGAAAAGGCCATTTCCTCTCTATTTCCTACGTTATATGATAATGCAAGATACATGCTAGCATTCTCCCTCTCCCCACAATGCGTCAGTTAATGGATATAGCTTTTAGTGTCACTGTTTTGTGCTACTGTGTCACATCATTTATGCACAGAGAAAATAAATAAATATTTAATGCTGGTGGAATACAATTGAACTTTGAGTAAGCAAACAGAATGAATTACCTATGGGCCCATATCTTTGGGAAAGACTGGCCCTGATTTAATAAAAAACATACTGACCCTGTTTGACGTATGTCATTTTGATGTTGGAGGTTTATTTAATTATGGTGTTTTTAATTCTGTCTCCTGTGAGTTATTGCTTTATTCCCCCCCCCCCCCCGCCCCTTAGTCCAATATTGCCCCTCAGTGACAGATTGCTTGATGTGCCTGTTGCTTAGTTGTGAGAGTGGGAAAACCTTTGCAGCAAAATTGTCCTTCAGCTGATGTTGGAGGTGGTCTCTTATCAAATACTACAGGAACTGTTGGTTAAGCAGTTGCTGGCTTTCACTTGAAGGAGCTTTTATTTGCTTTTATTTCAGCAGAGGGGAAGGGAGACAGAGCACTGTTGGTGCTGCAGGCGCGGAGCTGTAGGCAAGTGTCAATCTAGTAATTTGCTGGGCTTCTGTGCTAGAGTGTGGTGTGGTGCCCTTTCCAGGAACGATGGCACTGCCAGGACAACCCAAGGCTGAGCTATAGAGGACAAACAGGAAAGGAACGAGCTGCAGGAGGGGAAGAGAGATGTCAGCAAAGAGAAGGAGAGGAAGAGATGGGAATGTGCTGGGGGAGAGAGGAACAAGCAGCAATGAAGGCAGCAGGTGAGGAAGGAGGAATAATCCTCCACAACCTCGATACTCCCAACAGCACGGATTACTCTGGGGCACTGACCTTGGCACCCACGTGGCTCCGGGCACCTGCAGATGAACGTGTGGAGGAAGCATTGTGCTGTACCCTTTCTTGATGTGCAATTTGACATGTGTTTCATTGTGCCTGCTGGAGAGCTTCCCTCTTCCACTCTGCCCACACCATGCGGCGGCTCCAAACCAGCAGTGATGGCACCAATGTTGTGCCTTGGCTTATTCCTGCTAAAACCTTTTCCTGACCTGGCCACGGATGGGCATTGTCCCTCACCTCCCTTGAAGCTGGGGTCTTCCTAAGGCAGGGCTGAAGGTGGGCCCCAAGGGGTCCTAGTCTAGGTCTGTGCAGGGCTTGGTGCATGGTGGGGTCACAACACTGTTCCCCAACCTACTTTTCTGTCCACTTTTTGTAGATGCCTTACATCATTAGCCTTGGTTTTTTGCCCACGAGGATCTGAAATGCAGGTGGTGGGCCAGAGAGATGATTCTCCTTTTCCTCTGAGATGGTTTATACCCAACCCACCTTGGGTCAGTCATGAATGAAACTTGTAACCCTGCTGTTCTTTCCTCTTTGGAAATAACGGTGGGGCTGACTGTTTCCAAAGTGGTAGCACAGCACTGCACATT
The DNA here is from genome assembly GCA_030449065.1 of Oceanodroma leucorhoa. NCBI lineage: Eukaryota > Metazoa > Chordata > Aves > Procellariiformes > Oceanodroma > Oceanodroma leucorhoa. The sequence continues at coordinate 1,295,281 of JASVER010000105.1, forward strand.
GTGCTGGTGGGACCTGGGAGCCTTTCATCAGGGGGGTCCATCTGGAGAGTTAATGGGTGGCCCTGCTTAACCTTGCACCCCAGATAAGAGACTTTCTGCACTGAACTGGTGAGAAAAAAGGGTGAGGAAGCTGAAATACCCACAGGACCTTTTGCCTTATCCCCCTGGGTTGTGAACTGCACAGGAAAGGGTAGTCAAGCATTGGAACAGGCTGCCCAGGGAAGTGGTGGAGTCACCACCACTGGAGACATTCAAAAAACGTGTGGATGTGGCGCTTCGGGACATGGTTTAGTGGGCATGAGTGCTGGGTTGACGGTTGGACTCGATGATCTTAAAGGTCTTTTCCAACCTTAATGATTCTATGATTCTATGATTCTAAGTTGTGGGGTTTCGTTCCTGATTAACTTCAGTTCTTGGGTAAGAGCACCTACACGCAGAGAGGTGCTAAGCTACTGCAATTTGGGGATTTATTTGTCAAACATCTGTGTCCTGGCTATTTCTCATCAACTCTAAAGTTACCTCAACAGCCCTAAATTTATTGCCGGGGGCAGGGGGAGGTTCAAGGGGCAGGGGGGGGGGGGGGATCAAAGCAGAAATAATGTCTCCCTGCCAACACTTGCTGTGTTCAGCCCGGGTGCATGATTTTGAATGCAGTGATGCCTATGGTATGTGACAGGCTCTCGTATACTCAGAACGGATGTGTGCTTCGGGGAAACACAGCTTCCTCCTGAACGCTGGCAGAAAGGAAGGGGGAAAGAGAGGGGGAGTGTGGCAAACACCATTTACATATCTGGAGGATGAGCTCATCCTTTTCTGTACAAATGGGAATTGAGAGGGTTCATTAAAAAAATAATTCGTTTAGTCATTTCTGAAAGGTAGAGAACACACTGCTCTCTCCTGGTAATAGCCTTAGAAGAAGAGGAGGAGAAGGCTGCATTGCTAATATTCTGCAAGTGTGTAAACATCTCCTTGCTTTGTAAATGCCTTTTCTTCTTTTAAAGCAAAACCTGCAAAAATCCCATATATATCCCAAAAAATCCCAGTTTATATCCTCCTGGCCCAGGTGCGTGACTTCTGGTCAGCAATTTCCGCTGCCAGTTTAATGACAGATACCACCTGCATCTGGGAACCAGCACCACCCACCATCACCTAGACACTTACTTAAGGAAGGAAAATGTTTAGTTTATGAAGTAGCCTCTCTATTTCCCTCTAATTACAGCAACTCTACGTTGGACGGATGGCCAGCTCTCTGCATTATGTCAAGAAAGTTCTGCTTATTTGTCTGTGCACCGAGATTTATTACAGCACTTCCAGACACATTTATTTTAAGTTAACTTAGACTACTCTGGAGCTGTGTCAGAATAAGACACATCTTCACAGCATCACCTGCTCACTTGCACTGTCTGGAAAAACCTTCCTGTTGCTCCTCAGGCAGACTTTGCTCGATGTTCTACTCCCATCTAGTGCTTTTTATTAAAACTGCTGGTGCTCTGCTTCTGACACAGGACTAGGCTGGGCTGGGCGAATGTCACCCTGTCTCTAACCCAGGGGTTCACCAAATTTCTTTCCAGCTGGCTATGAAAACCCCCAGCTCTAGGGAGGGTGGAGATGCAGGAAGGAGGGAGATCCCTGCAGACCTTTGCTCCTGTGTCTCATGGACAGACATTTCTTTCATGATAGTTTTCTTGTCATAGGAAGCATGAAAGTTATGCTTGTTTGAAGTGGGCTTCTTAAATACATTCTTGTTGGTATTGATGGGAATGGGAAGGCTGATATATTAAATACAGCTTTTTTTTCTGATGTTCAGTGGTGCCTGCTCGATGTGTGTAAACCCTGATAAAAATTAGTGACAAAGAGTAATTTGTGAGGATACCAGGTGAAACTTGCCCTGTTCCTGGCCCTGTATCACTTGCAAAATCCCAGACAGGTTCTTCTAAGTTTTATTAAAACTTGTTTTATTAAACTTCAGGCCCGTGCAGCCCATAATGGAGGTTGAGGGCCTCAACTGTCTTGAGAGCATGTGGTTATTGGTGTTTGAAACTCCACAGTGAGTTTCCCCCAACTGTCCTGTGGAGGCTGTGAGATGCTCCAGCCCTGGAAGATGGCAGGACACTCCTAGGATGGCTGCTTATGTGTGGGGAAAGCGTTCAGAAGGCTGAGGTAGACCTGCAGACCCACTCAACCCGGACATACATCCTGTGCGCCTGCATGGCTCCAGGCAGTTGGGGAGCCTTGGGCTGAGTAGGGTTGGTGGTGAGCTCCACCAGCACTGGTGTCCGCTGGGCCCTGGGGAAGCTAGTCTCTCTGCATGTGGCTCTAGTTCAGCACTTATGTATGCAAAAAACCCCAGACTCCCCCCAGGGAGTACCTGTTGGCCAAAGCTGGGTCTTCCTCCTTGGGACAGTGTGCTGGGCCCAGGTTTTTCTGCACAGAGGCACACTGTGCCAACAGGGGTAGTACCTCGATGCCCTGGGGAGGTCCAGAAGGGAGGTGGTCATCCCCGGGCAGCGAGGCACTAGCACGGTCCCGGTCGTGTGTCAGTGGAGGTTAGCCCTCCTTTCCTCCCTTCCTGCCCTACGCGGGTGGGGAAGGGAGAGGCTCAGCACAGGGGCCTGGCTCGGCTGCCCTGCTCGTCCTTCGCATGCTGGTGTACTACCTCCCCCGTCATGCAAGAGGACTTTAGCCCTAACTGGGTAAGGTTTGAAAGCACCAATGTGTGACCTGCAGCAGTGCTTCACCACCTTCCTCAGTTTGCAGAGCCCACACATTTTGCACAGGAGGTGCAGGCTTCTGTTTAAACCTACTGGTTTTCCTTAGGTACCTTTCACAGCCCCCCTCAGAAGTCACCTCTGGAGGCTTACGCACCTGCAGCAGCCAGGCTGGCAATGGGTGCCCACAGCACGTGTCCCCACTGATGAGTTCTCTCTGTAAGAGTGGCCCCTCGCCAGTCGCTGTGGATTTCAATGGATGGGCGTCATTGCTCTGGGCAGGGTAAATGGTGTCACTGAGGAAGACTGTGGTCTAGAGCTCCCACAGATATACAATGAAACTCAGCCTCCTAAATTTGTCAATGACTGAGGAACCACAGACATTTCTGAAAGTTTGATCCCATGACTTTCCTTTTCGTTTCCTGTTGCATTGCTGCCAGGCTGAAATTTTTTTTTTTTTTTTTTTTTTTTTTTTTTTGCCATTGACTTTACACCTCTTTATTCCTTCTAATCGAAATTTGGACCTAGCAGCCTCTTTAAACTAATTTATACGATGAATGTTTTAGGAGCATGATGAGGAATTGTGGGGAATCTTATACTTGTGATTGAATATTTACAGGTGTAATATAGGCTTCAAGCCAGCTTTGAGTGTTTGACAGCCCATGCCTGACTGAGGAAATAAGAGCTCAGGTAAGATGACTGACTCTCATTAAAATTCAGTGAAGGTCATTAGTTTGCTTTTATCTTGTGAATTTTCTCCAGGTGGCGTATGACCCAGAATGGTACGATATTGTAAATATGAAATTCTAGTGTATGGCTTTTGGAGGTGTGCAAACTGGGCAAATAGGCTATTTGGTCCTTATCGCAACTGTAGTTTGCTCTCTTGATACAACCATTAGCACATTAAATAAAAGGACATTAGAGGAAGTGATCATGTGATGGGAAAATTGGCAATTGAGCCAGACTCCTCAGGTGGAGGTGCTGTGTTTCGAAGTAAAGCTGCCTTCTGTGGGTTAGTGCTAATCCAGTGGGCATCTTGCACAAATCCCACCTTGACTGTACTGCCGAAGTATTGACATCTCTCTGGCCCGGATCCCTCTCTTCTCTGTCGTGTCCCACCATTTCCTTTCATTTCCAGCAGGACTTCATGGAGCAGGCTGAACATGGGATGACATGGTGTCTCCACATTTCTCTGACATCTCTGCCCATGGCCACTGATAAATCTACTGCTCTCCCCGTTGCTGAGGTTTCAGTCATGCTGAACATAAATGGTTCCTCATTTTACACCCACCACTGAACCCCACTGAGACAGTTTGCTTTTCCTCCCAAGTTTCTGCAGTCTGTCTCTCTCTCTGTCCCCTGTGCTGCTCACACCATCACTTGTTCCAGCTTGGATTGATCCAACCTGTGTTTCTTGCTTAGCTGGCATTTATTGCCCAAAACACTGGTCTTTGCTGAAAGCTTTGGCCACCTCTGGCACCATCGAAGACCCCTGCTGCTACCAAAAATTCAAGCTCACTCCCACCTCTGTGTGCTGACACTCCACTGTCCCTAGCTTTTCTCCTCATCTTTCTTCTACTAGTGCTTCAGGAGTGATCAAGTCCCTTTCCCTAAATGCTCCATATTTTCCTTCTCCACATCCTTCCTGAATTCCCATTTCTTTTGCCTTCCAGCGGGGTGCACCCTGCTCTGGTTTTTCTCCCCTTTTCTCCCAGTGAATATCTAGACAAAGCTGTTTTGCTCTCTCCACAGTATGATGTGGCTTGCTTTCTTTTGCTTTTACCCTTCTTTCCCTTTCTTCATGGTCAGTTTAAGCACATCCATGAAACCTCAAATGTATTACATCTAGGAGCAGAGACCATATTGCTTAAAAGCTATAAAGCACTGTGTTTGTTTAGTAGTAGCAAGGATAATTTTTGCAAGAAGGTGATGAGACTGCAGAGTGAGAGTTCTGCCAACAGCAGAAAAAGCACAAAGGCAGGCAAAATGTTAAGCAATGTTTATAGTCAGATAAATATCAAATACAATGCACTGATTAATATTCCAGTGAGATGGACTTTGATAAACTGGCATGCCATTCTGCAGGTTTTATTTTTAACAGATGGGAAAGAAAAACAACATTTGGTCTACAGCCCCTGTCTGTCTGAATGAGGTTTTGCTCATTTTGGGGGCTGCAGCTATTCTAAACATGGCAACCTGATTTAATTAGCTGACTAAGATCCTGCTTTGTCAGTGGTGTTTGTTGTTGTTGTTGGTGGTGGTGGTGGTGGTGGTGGTTTTTTGTTGATTTTTTTGTGCCTAAATGCACTCTAGCAAAACTGACAGTACTCAGAGCTCCCAGACTGCTCTGGCCAAGTTTCCATCTGAAATGTGCAAACAGAATAGCTGATGAAATAATAGACATGTTCATGCTGGAAACCTTTCTCTTTCCTTTTTCAGGGCAAATTGAATATCTATTGATTCATCGTTTCTACCAGATGGGGAGCACAGCAGTAGTTCCTCTGTGTTTTCGAAAGCAGTAGCTTTCACAGAGTTTCCTTTGGTTGACAAGCTATTTTCCCTCTGATTTGAATCTGTCTCTAATGTGTGCTTTTGGGGTATTGATTGCACCAGCAGACAAGCTCTGATTACAGTTCTTGCATGGCTGCCAAGGTCCTGCAGTGCGCAGGGAGACTGTTTTAGTCTCTTCCCCTTGAAAGCCCAAGACTTCTTAGGGATGGGATAAAGAGGATGAAGTCCATTTAGCAAAGAAGCAAATCCTGATGCCTAGGAGAGATGCAAAGGCAGTCAGACTAGACAGTAATGCTATGTCCTTTGTGCATATTTAAATGTGGCACCATAAAAGGTGCCATGTCCAAGTCCATCCAAAATGTTTGAGGACTACCTCGCATAAAAATATCTGTTGTCTTAAATATGAGTTCCAATTACAACACAAATCCAGCATTATGGAGTTTCGTTTCCAAGCATGTTGTGCTGAGCTAAGCTTATAGGAGAGAAGACAAGGGAATTAACCTAGGTTTATTAATTTTATATGACATTAATATTTGCAATATCAGCATCTCCCCAACAAAGCCGTGTGGATACCCACATAGAGTGTTGAACTGAATGAACGGTTCTGGGAACTTGGCTGGCCAGTTCTTCCAAGGCTTATGTGATACATGTCCCTGACCGTCTGTCTTTTCTGTCGACTGGTTTCAATCTCATTTGAAAGGGACATAAAAGTCCCCAAAAAGCAAGGTCTCTGTTGATGGTCTAGGGGGAGCCAATGACAAAAATATAAGAAAGTGTCAGATCTTCCTAAATCTCTTTTTCAGCAATTGGCAGTGCCTCAGTGTGCGTGTTGGCTGGCCGACCTGCTTACAAGTGTTTTCAAATTGGCCGCCACAGATGTTTCCCTTTCTTGTTTCTATCAAAGGCAAATGAGAGTAGGCAGTAGGAGTTATTGCACCTAGGAGGGAAGAAAATTTATGGGACACATCACAAATCCACGGGAAAGAAAGTTTCATTAGTTCTGCTGCTCACAGCAGAGTTTGGGTATTTTGTTGCTTTTTCCTTTTTTTAAAAAAAATTGAATTATTCTGTTTGTTTGTTTGTTTTCTGGTTAATTTATTCAGGATTAAAAGTTGTTAGAAAAGTCAAGCAAAGCAGGAAATCGGTTTTCCCCTCTGCATATTCCAGAGGGGGAATATTCCGCGTATTCCCCTCTCCCGTGAAGTGCTCATGATAGAGAAAGCAAGCCAACAGGTTGATGGCTGAGGAAGAGGTCTTCTGCAGGGATTGAAGCCATGTATGTGAAGAGCAGTGGGAGTTACAACTGTGCTGAATCTGGGGAGAAAGTCACAGCAGCACGAGGGCCATGTGGTTGATCATCTAGTAATTTAAGTTGCAGCCGTGCTGCCCACCATTGCAATTTTTTAATGCACTTGAAAATTATCATTGCATGTGTCCTGGTTTTGGCTGGGATAGAGTTAATTTTCTTCCTAGTAGCTGGTATAGTGCTGTGTTTTGGATTTAGTATGAGAATAATGTCGATAACACACTGATGTTTTAGTTGTTGCTAAGTAGTGCTTACACTATGTCAAGGACTTTTCAGCTTCCCATGCTCTGCCAGGCACACAAGAAGCTGGGAGGGGGTAAAGCCAGGACAGCTGACCCAAACTGGCCAAAGGGGTATTGCATACCATATGATGTCATGCTCAGTATATAAACTGGGGGGAGTTGGCCAGGGAGSAGTGATYGCTGCTCAGGGACCGGCTGGGCATTGGTCAGTGGGTGGTGAGCAATTGCATTGTGCATCACTTGTTTTGCATATTCTTTTATCATTATTATTATTTTCTCTTCCTTTGCTGTCCTATTAAACTGTCTTTATCTCAACCCATGGGTTTTACTTTTTTTTCCCAATTCTCTCCCCCATCCTGCCTGGTCAGGGGGGGAGGGTGAGCGAGCTGTTGTGTGATACTTAGTTGCTGACTGGGGTTAAACCACTACAGCTTATATTTACATATATTTACACATGTACATAAGCGTATGCCTTCTTTCCTGAGCATGGGAGGCATTTATTGCCTGGACTCGTGCTTAACAGCAAATGCATCTCAAATCCACTGCCAACTTCTGCGTATGGGTGATTTCCTTCCAGTTATAAACCATGTAATACACTCACTGTCAAGTGGCAGAGGTACTCCCTTAACTCCAGTACAAAATCCTTTCTGTGCAGAGCATCTTCATGCAGGCCAAGGGACCATACGTATGACAGTACATTTCTGCATAGCCAGACTCCTGATTTTCTGTCTTTTGTAAAACCTGAGGATCTCCTCATACCTGTGCACAAACCAGGATGGGAAAAATGTTTTGGGCTCAAATACTAACTCCTGGGAGTTAGGACACAGCAATATAATATAAATGTAACTTGGTCCTTTGTATGCACAGTAATGTAGACTTTAATTAAAATATCATGTTCTGTTATTTTTTCTGCAGATGGCTGCCTCAGTAGGTGCCCAAGAGAACAGCAGAAGAAACTAATGAAACAGAACAGGACTGTGTAGTGAAGGCGTTTGTTGTCTGGAGGACTCTGGCTTTGCTTGCTGGAGAAGTCTGGAAATGCATAAYGAATGAGGCAGGATACTGCAGAAAGTCATAAAACGGTCTCAGAGGAGAGGCTCAACGCCTTTGTGGAGAACTAGGTTCTGTATCTCGCTCAGCCACAAACTTGGTTTCTATCCCTTAAACTGAAAAGTTGACCTCAAAGTGCGTGCTTCTCGTCTTCTGCATGTCCAGGATAAGGCAGACGGGACTCTTTTTTAGAGAGGAGCTGACTGCAGAGGCAGTTGGTGGCAGCTTTGTCTACATGATGAGCTATAAGAAAGCTCAGTATTCGGAGGGTCTCAGCCTCGTTATTCAAAATTTGCAGATGCTTTTGGTAGGCCTATACTTAATTTTCCCCATCTCTTGGTCCTCTGTTGGTAAAATGAGGAAAGTAATTCCTAGGTATCCTAACCAAACTGTAAGGAATTCTTAGTATTTGTGGAGTATAAGATGCTGCAGTGGGAACAGCTGGGAGGAAAACACTGATTTTGTTTGAGGCAGGATTTGGATGATGTGAAATAAAGAAGGATAAGGGATGCATATTATAGTAGCAGGGTAAAAATAAATAGAAATATTTAGCCACTTACTGAGGAAGACAGGGTCTTTGTATAAAAATATAGTCTACAATCATGTAATTAAAGGCTGTATTTAATTACTTGAAGCTGAAGTAAGGAATTGTGTGGGTGGTTTTAGCTCTGATATTTCTTAGTCACTGAGTTTCTGCTTTMATAGGTGGCTTTTCAGATGTAGTTTTGTATGTAATGACATGGTAATATCTTCCACAACATAAGCTTAACATTGCATTAAAAGCACACATCTTACCTTAAAGCAGACGCAGCTCACTAAACAAAATCATGCCCTTTTCTTCCTGACACTCATCTCATCTCTCTACCCCCATTTCTCTTGTCGTCACCTCTGTGCTCTCTGGGACAGCACATGTGGGCCAGCGTCATGGGTTTGCCCCAGGTTTATCCAGCACCAGTGACCTGACACTTGAGGGTCCCCTCCCCTGCCTTTGGACCTGTACAGCCCCTCAAGCCAGCTGCAGCATAAACGACAATTGGCAGTTTCATAGCTGACACTTTGGTTGCCAGCCCTGCTCTCCCCCCAGTTTTTGAAGCCTTTGTGATACTCAGGGATTTCACTGGAGCGTGTCTGCTGAGCATGAAACTGAGTCAGCACCAAGCGACGGGATTGATTTTTTTTTTTTTGTTGGCTTTGCCTCAAATGCTCATGGATTCTTCCACTTAATCCCACTTGAATTGGGGTTTTTGTTTATTTTGTGCAGTTTTCTCTATATGCATTGCCTTTGTCCAGCTGTGATTTGTTACAATGATATGTAATTTCTCTTTCTTTCTCTTGCAGGGAATAAGGGGTGATGAAAAAGCAATGCTGATCAGCCCCCACCACCCTACTACTGTACTTTTTGAGGCCGTGGAGTTGTGTGCATCTGCAGAAGGGGGTGATGCTGAATACAGGAAACCTGAAGCCAGGATATGTTTTACAGCATGGCAGTTATAATGCAGGATTGTAAGAAATGTTTGCACTTTAAAATGTTTTATCTTATGTTTAAAGGATAGTGTTTCTGGCAGGGAAAGAATATATAAGGGCATTAAATAGCTTTCTTTGCAGGCAATTAAACAATGAAGTCAATCTGAGGCATTTAAATAATTGTAACAGATGTTTATTGCCTAGTGCAATTTACTGCATCCTATTATTCCCTTTACATACAGGAGAGAAGAACACATGGCAAACTATACCGTAAAAGAAATTCTTTACTGCCTTGTGAGCAATGTGGCTGCTTCTCTGACTTCTTAATTGAATCACCTTGGGAATGAGTCAGTAATAAATAGTACTTGGAGAGCAGACAAGTGACTAACTGCCTGAAGGAGCAGCAGCAACTGGTGTGCAAAAACACGGGGCTGGTGGTAAACACCTTTGAGCAAACAAACTGCAGTGGGATTGCTCCAAGAAGTGATGATTGGCTCATTCTCATTACGGATTTTGGTGCCTCCTGAGGTTGTGTGTTTCTGGAGACTCTCCTTTCCTAAAATCCATTTTGTGTGCTCCATTGACAGAGGAAAGATAACCTGAGTCCTTAGGTAGGCTTTGGGCAGGATGTCTGTAATCCCAGTTTACCACAGATTTGCTGTGTGGCCTTATTTCTTGCACCTCATCTCAGTGAGGTGGGGTAACAGTACTTTCCAGTCTGCTCAAGGTGTTGCATATGCGTAAGGGTGTATGTCCTACCTCAGGCCAAAGGTGCAAGGAGCCCCACCTCCTGCGGTGACCTCTGGCAATGGCCTCAGGTGGATGACTAGGCAAAGGTGAAGGACAAACATATGTGGTATTTCCCCCCAAATACCCTTCAATCATTTTTGATATAGGGCCAGATGTGTTTTCTGTGTTTTTAATAATGTATTTATTACTACCATGTATTTAATTCTGTGTATTTAATAATGATTTTTTTTTTTTTTTAATCCATTCTCCCTTTGAATTCACGGAGACATTTAGTCTTCAGAGCAGCCTGTGTAAGGCTCTGGAATAGTAAGTGTTCTAGAGGAGCCCATGAGCTCTTCAAGGTCTGGTTTCTCTAAACAAACAAAAAAACCCCAACAACAACACCTCTTCCAATCCCAAATCCCCAGACAAAACCCTATAAACTTTTAAACTCCTGCCTAGTATCCCTCCAGTTGTCTTATCCTTGGCTTTGACTAAAATTTGAGTTTTTTTCAGTGAGCATTTCTTTTCAACTTCTTGGCTCAGTTGACCCAAAGCTGCTTTGTGATTTTGGGTCAGATCTGGCAAAATTTGAGAATTTTTCAAGAGTCTAAATCCATTTATATTTTTTTTCCAAAAAAGTTTCGATGTTTTTAGCTTACATAGCATTTGGAGACCAAGTTTTGGTGATGTAAATCATGAGAGAAACAAAACATTTGTTTGCCCCGCTCTAGTTATGTGGTGCCAAGGCATGCCCACAGGTACGCTTGTACTGTAATCGCTGCAGTTATTACTCTGAAGCCAAGACTTCTTTCTGCTCGTTTCTCTTTCCCTCCTTGCACTACAGCTTTCTAAAGCTCAAGCTGCCAGTGAAGTGCTGCACAGGATGTTTCTGGTGTGTTGGCTTGGTGGGGCAGTCTTTCTCAGCTACCTTCTCTCCCTGTGAGGACCAAGTCTAGGATGTGATTCTCGCTCCCTCTTGTTACACTCAAATAGTTTTTGTGGATGAAAAGCAAACACACCTTGTAGATAAAGCCAAGAGTTTATTATTAGTATAATTGAAATCTGAACAGTCTAATGCAAGAATTATTATTAGTGCTGATCTGGGTACAGAAAAAGAAGGAATACTCCTACGCAGAGAAAGTCTCAATAATAAACAATAATACAGTTAAAGTTGTTATTTGCATATCTTCTTAGTTTCTACACTTCTTTCTTGGTGTTATGCTAACTCTTCCACTGTCCTCTGGGCCCAAGGTCAGCTTCAGTCTGGTCATGGTGGAGGGGGTGTCAGGGCCACTCATTGGCACTTGGAGTCCTTCACTGGGAGGAACATGGTGCCAACAGTTTCTTCTTCCTCACTCCTATTTACTTCCTTCTTTCTCTCTCCCCACATTTGATTTGTCATTTTGATCCTAACATCCTTTTAAGGCTTGCTCTTTTTGCATTGTCTGCAGCTCCACATTACATCGAAATTTACTATTTATGCTGCCTGTCATTTATGTTAGATGCTGTATTTTTGTTCTCTTCCTTACCTCTAGAACCAGTTTTCTCCTGGTGAGTTGTTTATAACTGCAGGGTCTCCAGGGCCAGCCTGTGCCCCTTGCGCTATCACCCCATGCCTGCGCTCCTCTACACCACCTCCTGTGTGTCCACCCCTCACGGCCTCTGTTGTAGTGCATCATTATGTTGGAGTAGTAAATATCCCATTCTTTATAGAAAAACTGCTTATTACTGTGATCTATATAAAATTAGTCTTATATCATGCAAAGATAAACAAAAGTAAAGCAAATTAGCAGTAGCCACCTGGTCATCAGAAAAATTGCCACTACAACTGAACCAAGCTTTGATGATGTTTTTGAATTGCTCTGGTGTTGTGGTACCTGCCCTTTGCCAATGCAGTGTTTCATCCTTAGGTAAATTGCTATTACATGCGTGACCTTCACAGGGGTCTACAGTAAAAACACAGCTGGGTGTAAGGTGGGTAGGGTGAGGAGGAGGGGGAGCAGAGGAGCATCGGTCAACCCCAGCCGTGGGATGCGGATCAGTGCCTCTGCTTCTCAATGTAATCAGGAGCTTTTATGAAAAGTCCTGTCAGTTTGTCAGAAACGCTCTAGCAGGTTTTGCTCTACCGCTTGTCCTGGCAGTGTAAGAGTGTAGTAGATGATAGCTGAACTGGGAGTGCTTGAAATTTCTCTCTTCTCTCTCCTGATTATTCAAAGAAGCCTTCACTGGAAAGGCTGCATCGCTTCTTAGACATCTTAGGAAAGACCATATGCTTTTCTTAAAGCTAAAGAAATCCCAGTGTAATTTCTCAGCTCCAGTTTGAGGTCACCCATGGGTATGCCACTGGGCTTCCTTCAGGCACAGAAACTACCCCACACAAATCGGGATGACAGAAACAGGCCTGAGAGAACAAGCATGGCATGTGACTGACTGAATAATTTAGAGAAGAGACTTGTAGTTAAGGACAAGGACAAACTGAAAGGCATCCCATCAGAGGTTGCCTACACCTGCCCATGCCAGCTCTGAAGGGGACTCCCTGCACGGGAGAGTCTCGCCCATACCTTTTTTGGATACACCAAGCAAGAGCCTTACCTACCTCCCTACCTTTGGAGCATCCCCACAGGCAGCATGACACCACAGAGAGAGTCGAGTGATGTGTGCAGGTATCATCTCTCCTGAAATCAGGGCAAACTTTTTTGCAGTGGTGGGACCTGGAGTCTTGCTCAGAGCAACCGGGCCAGCTTTGGTCTCACCTCGGCTGACCGAGCTCAGCAGTGGCATCCTGAGGACCAGAGGGTGAAAGAGTCATCTTGGCCCTTAGCTTTCTCATCTCCACCTTTCCCATAACTTGCTAACATCAGCTTTCTGTCATTTCTTTCCTAAGTGAGACTCTTAGCAACAACCTTTTTGTATGTTACAAAGCAACAATCAAACCAGTCTGCCTTCTCGCTGAAGCAGAACAAATCCATGGCTGTGTTCCCAGCTGTAAACAAAGGTAAACAGACATGGGACTGTGGTCATCTCCTTCCCAGCAGAAGGGATTATCAGAAAAACTCCATAAATAATGAAAATGTAAATAGGGGAATAAAATTCATTTTTAGACAAAACTGGAAGCCCTTTGCATACCACTTTTCCAGATTAAGTGGAGACCAATCCCTATCTCACCTTATAAAATTAAGAGTGATTTTCTTCCCAGTGAATATTTTAAAAATGAACTCTCCACAAATCCCCTCTCACGTTTGATTGTTTGGTTTCCCCTTGCTGTGTTTGCTGGCTACTTAAAATGATGAGGTTTTCTTCCCTAGCCATTCCCTTTTTCCCCTTCCTTTTTTTTTTTTTTCTCTCCACCACCGCCCCCTCCCCTATTTAGACCTCTTATTACTCTGCCAGATCTCTCAGCTGCACACTATTACCTTTCCCAGAGTCTATCCCAACCTTTTGGGCATCAACTCATGTGCTTGGTTATGTGTTTTCACAAGCAGTATCAGAGTAGCAGTCAAGAGGGAAGTTGAAAAATAATACACATTTGAGGCAAATACAGCTGCATTCTCAGTTCATGTCTCATCATTGGGCACAGAAAATGGTATGTATTACTATTTCTTATGTACGTCATCATTATCATTGACATTTGCAGATCGTTTTAGACACTGAGTCTGTTCTTAGGAAAAAAAAMCAAAGCACAACAACCCACCCTCCCGCTATACCTCCAGTCCTGATGCAAAATCAATTGTGGTGGATTTCATATTTAAATAACATCTGCCTTGAAATCAAGGAGCGGCTGGGCAGGAGTGGCACTGAGTGCAGCTGGCCGGGAGGAGACAGAGGCTCCAGAGCCTCTCTGTAAACTGTGGGTCCCCTCTGGGGATTAGATAGCCCGGGAGATGGATTTCCCTCATCTGCACAAATACTCTGCCTTTTATTTGGGGTGGGGAGGCTGCCTGAGCACCTATTCGTGTGCCTTAGCTGAAAATCATGTCAAATTGGGAGTGCTCCTGCCACATGTCAACACAGTAGTGGATTTTTTTTCGAAAACGGGATCAGGGAGCTCCTGGTGACTGAAGGCAGATCCCAGAAGATCCCAGGCTGGCCTTCAGGATCTGCTGGAAGCCAAGGGCTGGGCAAGCAGCTAATGTGCAAGCAAGCCCTTGAAAAGCATTTAGGCTGCATTCAGTGATGCCATAGCATGGGGTCCTAGCTTTTTGGGGAGGGAGAAAGTATAAGTGCACAGCAAGCCTTGGTAAAAGGGTCTAGAGCTGAGGCTGCTGTTGAATTTGTTGAAACTTATTGGGTTTTGGCATTTATTGGGGGGTGATGGAATAGCAACCAGAAGATCGCCCCATCGTATGCCTCCTTTTTAAAATACTCCTTACAGTGAGGCATCCTCCTTCACGTGAATGGTGTGGGCTTCCACTTGCGCTGGAGGGCCAGCAGTGGGGAGAGCTGCTTGCAGGTGTTGCTCCCGTGGGGCGCGGGAAGCCGCCAGATCTTGCGGCTGTGCTTTGCCATGGGGCCGGCAGCCGGCACGGGAATTCATGGGGACGGTATCCGACTGCCCGAAGGCATGTCCTTCTTGTCAGAGGGCACGGATCTGTGCTGGCACAGCGCTCTGCCTTGTCCGCAGGCATCGCTCCTGGCCATCGGTCTGCCCTGAGAGTGTTCCCTGCCGCCCCGGCAGTTAGACCATATCATAATCTGCGAGGTGAAAAGCATTAGTGCCACATTTCTATTAGAGCATTATGGATTATAGCAATCCTACCCCTTGGGAAATAGTTCAAAATTTCTTCTGTTTCAAAGTGGAGAGAAAAGTAGAAAGTTGTAACTATTTCTGTAGAATGCAAATTAAAGAAGAAACAGTTTGGAAATACTCGTGAGTTCTGATCATCTCAAGTTGCTTCATTATTTTTTTTTTCTTCTTTTTTTGCTCATGTCAAAATATTAAACAGCATAGTGTTTTATAAAATGGGTAYGTAAAATTTTAAAATATGATAGCAGGCAGAATGTAACCCAATAATATGATGAAGCCAAAATGATATATTTAAGTACTATCTAAACAAACTGAAGTAGCTGGAGCCCACCCCCCCACAATTTCCTCTCTGTCAAACTTATTTGAAGTTAACATGTTCCTGTGAAAATATCTTCACCAAAAGATATTTTTCCCCCTGTTTTGTTAAGAAATCTTGTCTAGTTTGCTTAAGCATCCATAGTAGACCATATTCTACATTGCATCTTTACAAAAGCTGGTGAGGATGCTGCCTCTGCAGGAGACATTCCCTCTCCTGAGTGAATCGTCAGGCTTTTACTTCAGGGTGGGGAGGGGAGAAAATAAAAGCCAGTTTGATCCAATCCAGAATGACAATGTTTTGTTGTACTCCTGTTGAACTGAAAACTGTTGATTGTACATTGGGAGAAAAGGGTCGCTCTACTGGAATAATTTCATTTTATTTCTATTCTGAGCACCTCTTGGCAAAAGCAAGGCAAATGCAGCAAATGCCGGGCACATCTCGCAGGTTGTTGTGGATTATGGTTGCCTCTTAGCCCACATAACTGAACATGATGTCACCTCCTCTGGTGCTTGGAGCACCTGGAGAACCCAGTTTAACCTCATCTTTCATGGGAGGTCATTTGCACACTCATGTCCCTGGAGACTCTCCTAGCAAGCACCATGAATCAGGCAGTATCCTGGGATGGAGAAATGCCAACTCTCCTGTTAATGGTTTCCAGTATCCATAAAGCAGTTTAATGTTTATTGGAATGAAATCTGGAACATAAGGGTTTTTCCTCTGAGCCAAGTGCCCTCACCAGATGACAACTGATCTGGCTCATTGAATGTTTTAGTCTKTGTGGAAATTAGATCAATTCCAGCAGGAGAAAATAAGGAAAATTTACCCCTGAGTGCCCAGAACCATGCTGGTAATGTCGCTCTCCTGAAAAGATGCGAATCCCTGTCCAGGTCCCCTCCTCTAGTCTGGCAGATCTGAAGCCAGGTTCGGTGTTGTCCAGGCATCTTCGATTTCACTTTATAAGTGCTCCTAGGGGCCAGTAGGGGAGGGGGGCAAAGGGGGGGTCACTGATGTTTTTAAGGGAGAAACAGGAGATGTAAAATGCAGTTGTAATACTAGTAAGGGTTTAATCTCCATGCAGTCCACAGTGGTTTCTCCTGCCCATGGAGACAGAGACACAGTGCAACTCTCACCATGGTCTATCGGTCCTAGCCTCTTTCCCTCTACATTTTTGCATTGGTTAATGCCTGGGTAAGTCAATCTCTGCAGTCACTTTAAGTGACATGATGAAGAGCAAGATAGTATAAGATTTAGTGCCAGAGAGAAAAACAGGGAGATGCTGATCTAAAGTCCCTGTCCCTCCTGTTTCAGGTCACAGGAGAGAAGAGCTGCAGCTCAGGGATGCAGAGCCACGGGGCTGGTGCAGGAGGAGAGCTGCTCACTGGAACGAGACTGATGGCTAATGACTGGTGTAAGGGGCTGAAGTTACCAGTCAGCGTGCTCGGTACACACCAATAAAATTCCAGGGAGGTGACCTGCCTTGTCCTGTGCCATTTCTTTAGTTTGTGTCTTGTGAGATCTGGGGGGAGAGGGACAAATGATTTGTTTGCATTAATAAAAGCTTATTATAGCACTGTGGATTTACATGCTGCTTTGCAAACTCGTCTGTGTTCCTTAGCCCAAACAGTTTATACCTTTAAGTCTTTCATAGAAACTCCATTGAATAAATTCAATTAATTATTTGGAGGGGAACACTGGTGAGATGGGAATCATCTAACCCTGCCCTTAGAAGTGAATTTATGCCTGCATGAGGTGAATTTGAAGCATTATGCTGACTTGTTTGCTTGAGTGCCTGGCTAAAAAGCTGACTTTTTTTTTTTTGCTTTCTTACTTTTGTCACGATTTGTGTTTTGTGCCAGAAACATGCAAAACGGTGCTGTTTCCTGGAGCTGACCCCTGCTGTGTCTGACCAGTAGGTTAGAGTATTCATTCCTTTTCAGCACATCATAGAAATGCCTTTTCTCGTCTGCATCCTTGTACCCCATCTGAGAGAAACATCTGCTGCTTGCTCAGTTTCCCTCTTGAACTCAGACCTCCTTCTTATTCTGATCCAGACTAAGAGCAACCTGAGGAAGAGGAACATCTCCAACCCCTGGATGTTGTCTGCCTGTGGCTTCTGGTGGTGGAAGGAAGATCAGGGAGGTGAGGTAGGCCTCATCTTTCCCCCACAGCAGTCCTGGCTGTTCATCCCCCGGGATGCAGAGGCTGATGGATGGGAAGTGTGGTGAGCAGGAGCTCATCCAGTCTCCAGCCTTTGTCCCCTGCCCTTTCACCTGCTGCTCTGCTCTATGGCCTCTCCTGCCAGCTGCAAGGAAGGGCAGATCATCCTTCCTGCTAGCCAGCAGTGCTGGAGGTAGGTAAGTTTTGGCTAATCACCATGACAAACCATTGCTGGGGCCAAACAGGGAGGAAGGGACCTAGCAGAGGTACTCATGCAGGATTGAATTTTGCCATCCTCAGGGACCCAGAAAAACAAAGCACTGACTGAACTTAAGGCAGTGATTTTTCAACCTTTGTCAAGCTGCTGCCCTAGGCTGCCTCCTGCTTGGATTATGCCAAGGGAAGGGCCTGTATGTACTCTTTAGAGACCTTTATTGAATACTAAGGTCCTCGGCAACATCAAACTAGCGAGACTCCTGGGTCTGACTGCAGAGCAGTATTAAACCTGGACTTGGCTTCTCTGCTTGTAAAGGCCTTTCCTCTCCCTTATATAGAGAGGAAGGGATTTGTGTCCAGCGAGGTGAAAGGCATATTAGCTCAGGTCCATCTTTGTAACAAGCTGCTCCCAAATTTGAGTCACGTTCGGATCCAGAGGCTGACTTTGTAGCTGAAGCCCACCTGTAGCATTAGTGGAAGTGTTTCATTTAAAGCAGCATGGAATTGGCTGGCAATGCTCGTGAGAAGCATCTCGTGCTGTTAGCAGGCACTGGTCCTGCTGGGAAGAGGGTAA
The DNA here is from genome assembly GCA_030449065.1 of Oceanodroma leucorhoa. NCBI lineage: Eukaryota > Metazoa > Chordata > Aves > Procellariiformes > Oceanodroma > Oceanodroma leucorhoa. The sequence continues at coordinate 1,313,304 of JASVER010000105.1, forward strand.
ATGAATTCTGCTGGATCTGGGAGGCAGGGAGCTCGTTATTTTCCCCCTTCTCCAGGGGAGGCAAGGTGGCAGTTAGAGAGAGAGAGAGAGAGAAAAAAGTCTTGTATGTGGACTCCTAGCTGCTCTTGACTTAGCGGTGTGGATGCAGGGATGAGAGGGTCAAGGTAGGTGCTGAACAGGGCTGGGCAGACGCAGGCAAGCACAGCCTCCACCACCCATGGCTGGCTTTTGGGCTACATCTCCAGGGCTGAGGCTGAAAAGATGGCTCAAGTCCAGTGTGTGCTCAGCACAATTGTTGCCCAGGAGTGGGTGAGCTCTGTGGGACCCCCGGGCTGGGCTTGTACCTGCTCACTCGATGCACTGCGTTACCAGGCTTGCCCGGACCTGATGCTGATGTGAGCTGTGATGTGATGTCATAAGTGGTGGCAGCAAAAGCTCCATTCTTGTCTTCTCCTGGTGTGGCCCTTGACTTGAGTTTGAACCAACAGTGCTGCACAGATCTGGACTTTTTTTTTATTTAATTTTGTCACTCTAAAAGATTTTATATCACTGTGATTTATATAAATTGGGAGGTACAGCTTCCTGGCATTCTTTCTTTTCTATCTTAATGGCTTTTAGAGCTGCATTACTGCCAAAAAGAAAGAAAAGGAGAGACAGGTGTTAATTTAGGGGAAGAAGAGGTCACCAGAAAACCTGACTGTACATCTACCAGGTGCCTTTTCTGTGTCCAGGGAGATTCTGCAACCAACAGAGTGGCTAAAGCAAGTTTGCCCGTAGCTGCTGCTTGTTTGCTTAAGAAAAACAGGGGCCAACTCTAGAGTTGTGCAGCAGGAGCTCCAAAATGCCAAGCATTTCCCCGGGATGGGCTGTCTCACCGGGTACGTGCTACTCAGCGAATTTTCCCTCTTGAGCTCAGTAAGTGTCAGTTCCAAACCCTGCAGGGGTCCGTCTGAACCCTTCCCAGTGTGCAAGGGGTGCTGCTGGACCAAATAGCCCCTGAGTGACGGTGGTGAAATTTGCTCGGACAGTTGGGTCTGTCACACACCTTGTTCATAACCTCTTTGAGTTTGATTCCTTGAACGTGTGAGAGCAAAGAGGGTCTGTGCTTCCAAAATGACTCGAGAGGGTCCTGATAGTCTAATGATAGACTTTCTGTCTCTCTCGTTGGCAAAGAGGTTATCCTTGCTATGCAGTCAAATATTGATCTGGAGGGAATCATTTTGCTCCTCTTTAACTGTTCAGTATTTGGTCCCTAGGCAATATGATTGATATACAGTGTTCTGTATATTTTATTAGGTGAAAAACTACCCACTGAGGCATAGTATCATTTCCAAGGGTGACCTTGTGACAGCGGGCGGCAGCAGTGCACATAAAAATGATAAAAGCCTGGCTAAAATCCCCGGCTGCACAGGTTGAAGATATGGCTCAGAAACTGTTGATAGATGGGTTAGATTAGCAGATAGGCGTAGGCCCAGAGCTTGACTTTTTTAAAAAAAGGCAAGTCAGGGAAAGAAATGAATGCAGATGAGTACACAGAAAATCAAGAAAGGCAAATGCAACAGAAGAGAGGAGGAAGAGAGAAGAAAGGTTTGCTTTTTTAAAAGCAAACACTCTTTGGGAGGAAATATGGCCAGACGAAGGTGTTGGTGTGTTGGTCTGAGCTGCAGAGGGAAACGGGAACATAGACTGTACTAAATAAACTGCAGATCGGTTTCTCTATTGCTGTTAAGTTCTCTCTCTCTGTCTTTACTTCACTTGGTTATTTGTGGTGTGTGTTTGTAGAGAGTTTTCTGGCGGTGTAGATAAATTATCACATTGATTTTTATTTCTCACTTTTTTGGGARGGTAATGGGGAAGGTTTCTGTGTACTATATAGAAAGCAGAGTGGCTCTTAACAACCTGCTGGGTTTAGCCTCCCACTGTACAGGAGAGATGCCAGAACCAGAACTTGGAAACCAAACCCCTTCAACTGCAGGGGAGCTGGGGGTCTGCATCTGAATTTGCCATCCAGGACCATTTCTTGTACCCAATACAGGAATAAAAGGTTGAATACTGGCTCCCCAGGACTGTATATATCACAGCTCAAGACATGGAATATCGTAGATTGATAAAATCAGTGATTGATTTGATCATGGTCAATGTAACAGATCCAATTGTTTTTTGAGCTGTCATTCCAGTGGGAGTATAGAAGTAAGGCTTTCTGTTCAGCACCATTTGGGTTTTCATGCCCTACTCTGGCAAGACAGAGATATTAAAGGTGAACAGCTGAGAAAAGGGCATGAAGCAGTCAAGGGAAGAGAGAATAGATTAGTATTTCTACCCAGAAGCTGGAGATAAAAAGGGAGAGTTGTGCCCGTGACAAACATTACCTTGAGTCACTCACCATTGACAAATGGGTTTGCTGACCAGAGTGCATCATTTCTTACTGGGGAACTGTGGCTCAGATGGGAAACTGGTGACCAGGAGTTTGTTACCTGAATTTCCCTGAATTACCTTACAAGACGGTGGGRTCTGCTAGCGGGTTGGGAAACACACAAACATAACCTTCAGTTCCCCAGCCTGTAAAATGTCCCTTAGAGGGTGCAGAAAGTAGTGGAAGAGAAGAGATCCTCACTGGAAGTGATTATTTATTATTAGCGTTTACCAGCCTCCCACATCTAACCATTTTCTCTGAGTTTGTTGTCAGCAATAATGTGACTCCTACGCGATCTCGGTTGCCTTTCATACCCTAGCGCGCTCTGAGGAGCAAAAGTGCTGCTCATAGCCAAAGTTTTAACCCAAAAAGTAGTACCAGTGCATTGCCAGTTATGCTGTGCTGCTCATCAGATCTCCCTGTGGCTGTGCCATGTTGGTTCATCGCAGTTTTGGTGGCTTCGGCTTGTGTTGTGCTCCTGCACCTTGTACTTTCACTTCTCCACTTTGGGGTGTTGGATACCCATACATATTGTCTTATAACTTGGGGTTATACATGTCAGTCTTTAAGGTCAATCTTAATAGTGTCCTCTGCCACCGTGAAGCACGTGAGCTAAGGCCCCTCTGGGGATTAGCCTGCCTTGCCTGCTTTTGTGGGCAGTAAAAGGATGATGCAAAGGGGTAGAAGTGTGAAAGGTAGAAGGATGGCAACAGTGAGCAGAGGGCTGGCTGCTGGGGAAGGTCATGCCTCCAGCCCTGCCRGCCAGGAGGTTGTTCCAGCCACCCTGCACAAAGTGACATGTGTGGGACTAGAGCTGAGGCCAACTCTCTTCCTGACAACTCAGGAGAGGTGCTGGCTCCAAGGCGGGTGTGTCCGGGGGGTAAAGTTGGGATTTCGGGGGGCAGGGAAAGGGAAGGTCTGGGGATGGCGTGACAGTCAAGCCCAGCTGTCAGGTTAGCTAGAGTAATGACATGATCCTATGAATATTTACTTCCAACTATTTATAGGGCCATGTGTTAGATGTTCTTTATGGTTATTTTAACAGAATTAATGCTTAGAGGATATTCTCAATGAAAAATGTTTCCCATGAGTGAGTCAAATTCAATAAATAGATTTGCTGCTCACCATAAAATAGCAAAGGTACACTTAATTTTCCTGCTAGGATGATATCATTTCTGTGGAGATGCTAGCAAAATATCTCAAGTGCATACAGTGCTTTGAAACAAAAATAACTAGAATATGAGGTATTTTGAGTGCAATGCAAAAATGACTGTGAAGGCTGAAAAGAAACGTGTACGTTTTGACTTTGATTTTTACTTCAGTTTTGGAATTGTCTGGATTATATATAGCCATCTCAATCAAAACTGGTGCAGAGTAATTAACATTTCTACGTACATATGCCCAGGAGGTTGAGGGCAATAAGAATTCAGATACTGAAATGAAAGCCATCCTTTAAGAAAACATAGGTTCATTACTTAGTACAATTGGTACTACTGCGGAAAAAAGTGAACTGTTAAATGAATATTCATTGTGGATAAGGAAAGGTGATTTATCATATATTTGGAAGTCACAGTGATACTGAAATTCTGTTTTGAAAGCAGGTAATGAAAATGCTAGAGAGTCATTGCTATCATTGAATATCCTAAAATTTACATAATCAAATAACTCACACTCAGGAGTTTAGAAAAAATTTAGCCAAGAAGAGCGCACATTGTTTGTGAGCAAACTGTGAAGGACATATCAGAGGAGGGCAGGTGTGTGCACATACATGCACTAGAGAGGCATTGGGATTGCGTAAGATTACACCATTTTTTCAAAAAGATACTTTGAAACCACAGGTAACTAAAGGCTGATTTGCCTAGCATTAAATTTGGTCCAAACAAAGAGAGACATAATTAGAAGAGTAGAGAAACAGGAAGACAGCTGATGCCCTTCAATAATGTTTTGTGGAAAACATGTCCTATGGAATTTAGACAGGTTTTTTGATGGGATTACAAATTTGGTTCATGATGGTAAGYGTTCATGTGTTGTACTTCTCTAAGGTGTCAGACTTGGTGCCACGGAAGATTCTAACTAAAGGTTACCAGTGGGTAAACTAAATGTAGCGCACACTAAATGGATTAAAACCTGCTCACTGATAAATCTCAAATAGTAACTCCAAATGGGGAATCATCTTGCAAAAGAAGCGTACCCCACAAGGGTCCCCCAGGGATCTCTKCTTGGCTCAATTCCTTTTGTCTTCCCCCAGGCTTTTGGAAGAATGTAAAAAATCATTGCTAATAAAGTTTGTGGATTGCATAAAGGTGAAAAATAATAAGGACAGTTTAGTTCTACAAACTGAACTGAATTACTCGATAAGGCTGGACTTTTCTGAGCAAAATCCTTTTTGATGCAGCCAGATTCAAGGTCATGCATCCAGAAGTGGAGGATTTAGGTCACGCTTACAGGATTAGGGGCTGCTTCCTGAGAGATAGCAACTGTGAAGAAGACACGTGGTAGATAACCCACCGGCCCCTGTTGGGATCTTTTTGCTGAAAGCTGCCTTTGAGTATGTACTGAGAAAATTAAGAGGCCTATTCCCTATTTCTGGCACCACATGTGGGACCAGCGAGACAGTTTGTGAAAGGCCGTGAACAGCAATGTTTCCTGGAAAATTCTGAGGAAGCGGGAGTCATTTACAAAGAAAAAGTAAAGGATTGGCTTAAAATTTGAATTATACCCAGTTATTGTTTTTCTTTTGTTAGCTCGTATTTTTGCTCTGCATATTTAATGTAACTCTTGGGCAGAAGAGGAGGATGGATATTAATCTTAAGTTTAACATTGCTAGCTGCTTTATTGCTCAGCAGTGGATAAATACAATCCCTATCTTTAATTCTTCTAAGTAAGCCTGCATGACTATACGTGCAATTATTCTTTTTATCTCCAGCCTTTGTCTGTAATACCTACTTTCCTCCTCTTTTCTAAGACTGGGCCCAGATGGCGCTGGCTGCTACGGACTAGCTGAAAGTCCAAACACTCCCGACTAACCGGCAGGAGTTTCAACACCCGTCACAACCTGCTGAGGAGGTTTGCTTCTCAAAGTCTCTACTAGATCATAAGAACTAGAGACAGGACAGAAAGAGAAAGGATGCAACAACCAGCTGAGCAGTGGAGACCTCCATGGATGTAGCTATCTTCTGAACGTTGTGACTGTGCAGTGGAAAATTATTGGCACTTTGGTGCTTTTGTTATATATGATCCTGAACCCAGAGTAGTTTAGGAATAAGCCAGGAAAAATCAGAGCTGCAGCTAGACCTGCGTGTCCTTATAACCTACAGATGACTTGTGATCCTGCCTTGAAAGGGAGAGGTCTGGTATAGCAGCAATGTACCCAGTATGGCACCATTATAACTGGTGATATTAAGTCCCAGATAAGTTTGGTCTGTATGTTACGCTAAAGTGCAAAGCAAAAGAAGAAATGGCAATTACGGTGACCTAAGGGCAGAAATAAGACAGGGTCTGCATGTCCCTTAGGAAGAAGATAAATAAAAGGGTATTTATTGAAAGTATAATATAATAAAGAATGGCCCAGATATAAGACAGAGTAGCACTTCTGTTTTCCCTGTTTCATGAAGTAAGAACGATAAGACTAAGGAGGGGGAATTCAGTACAGAAAAAAGAAAATACTTTCTTTCTCTGCCTGCTTATAATTAAACTGTGGAGCAGATTGCCACACGTTGATACTGAAATACTTYATTAAGCCTGTATGTTTGAATTATATTATGCTAATTACCGTAGCTTGCACTGCATTCTCTTGATATCCTTATGTCTGCCTATCAAGAATACCCATAGTGGTCATAATGACCATTGTTAAAAACATTGAGGGGTGGACAGATCTCTTAAGCCTCCCACTTCAAGGCTTAAACCAGAGATCTGGAGGGGACAGAACATGGCTCGGAGGAAAGCTGTGGTGGGGTAAGGTGCAGGCCCTGGCCAGAGCCAAGGCATGGGACAATTTCACCTTGGTTCTGGTTTAGTGTTCTCCGTTCTTAGTTCTGGACTTTCGGTGAAGACCAATTTACCGTTTTCTGCTTCTTCATGTGGTGTAAAGTGGCACAGTGCTTTTGATTTCCACAGCATGCCACTGATTTACGCCATGCTTTGCCTAGACATAAATGCATCAATAAGGTGATTATCCCTGCTGCGTCAGTCAAACATACAGTCCTTTTTCCCGATACCCTGGGAGAGTTTGCACTTGGGGGAATGTCTCATTTTTTCCATCAAAAAAAAGAAATCTTCCACCTGAGATCCAGGAAAAAGGTGTTTGTTTCTGGCTGGGTTTCTTTTTTTCAGCTGAGATTGAATAGGCATCCTGTGAGCGACCACGCAGAGAATTTTGGTCCTGCTGAGCAAGTCTCACTCTTCAGGTGCTCACTTGCAATTTGCAAGCACTTCTGAATATCTTCTGGCATGTGAGCTCTCCCTTCTCTGGATGATGTTTTTTTGATTCCTTGTGTTGTGCAAATACAGGTGGCAGGCATGCTGCAGATAAACCTTTTGATCCTTCGGAGTCACCAACCTCTTGTAATCTTGTTTTCCAGCTTTGTAAATGTTACTCCCACACATACAGCTTCTTGTTACTCTCAGATCTTCACCGTTACTTCTTCATTTCAAACAGCATCATCATCCTTGTCTCTCAGTGTGCTGCATCACATTTCCCCAAGAAAAAGAGAGACTTCTCGAAATGATCACTAGATGGCTACACTACTGCACAGGATTTCACAACTCTGCTTTTCCAGAYCTTCAATCCATTTCTCACGGCCCTCTAGTTTGTAATATCTTTGGTCTGAATTGCATTTCAGCCACAAAATGCAATTTCCATATCTTCAATTTTCTTCTCAGCATGTTGCAATATAATTCCACACCATTCAAATTTATTGTACAAAGAAGTCACTGGGGCTTAAATGGCATCTAACCTCTGAAGGATCTGGTATTGGCCACCGTTGGAAACAGGATCCTGGACTGCATGCCCCATTGGTTTGATCCAATAGAGCAACTCCTGTCTTTCTGGAGTCTCTGCAGAAAACCTTTGGAGTCAATTGAGCACGGCCTAGTGTGTCTATTGACCCGGCTCTGGTTGAGCAGCTCTGAAAGCCCCAAGACAGGGGACAGGTTTCGGTCCGTGATTCAAACCTTCACCAGTCACCACTGTTGTTTTGCAGGGATTGAAGGGCATTTCTGAAAGAGGGAAGAAAATCTGCCTATTTGCCTATWGTAAGCTAGAGCAGACTTTAGGAACAAGAAGCTGAAAATACCAGAGAAACGTTTGCCTTCCTCACTACTTTGTTTCTGCCTCTCATTCAAATCAAAGACTAATGCAGAAATAATTTCGTGCAATAGTTGGCAGGAGGGACCTAAATAGGGCACGCCAGGATTAATTTTTGCCATATATGTTGTTTTCAGATCCATGCAGAATAGAAATGTGTTCCTCCTCCGCTGAAAGTCCCTGTTTGTGCCTTTCCACAAATCCTCCCACGTTCTCATGAGTAGTTACAATAATGACATTTATGTAATATCGCTAGGTGTTTATAGCTGCGTAGTCTGAATGTGAGTCTGGATATAAATAATATGATCCTAATAATATGATAGAAGCATCCTGGCCTGTATCAGGAATAGTGTGGCCAGCAGGAGTAGGGAGGTGATCGTGCCCCTGTACTCGGCACTGGTGAGGCCGCACCTCGAATACTGTGTTCAGTTTTGGGCCCCTCACTACAAGAAGGACATTGAGGTGCTGGAGTGTGTCCAGAGAAGGGCAATGAAGCTGGTGAAGGGTCTGGAGAACAGGTCTTATGAGGAGTGGCTGAGGGAGCTGGGGTTGTTTAGCCTGGAGAAAAGGAGGCTGAGGGGAGACCTTATTGCTCTCTACAACTACCTGAAAAGAGGCTGTAGCGAGGCGGGTGTCGGTCTCTTTTCCCAAGTAACAAGTGACAGGACAAGAGGAAATGGCCTCAAGTTGCGCCRGGGGAGGTTTAGATTGGATATTAGAAAAATTTCTTCACCAAAAGGGTTGTCAAGCCTTGGAACAGGCTGCCCAGGGAAGTGGTGGAGTCACCATCCCTGGAGGTATTTAAAAGACATGTAGATGTGGTGCTTCGGGACATGGTTTAGTGGTGGACTTGGCAGTGCTAGGTTAATGGTCAGACTTGATGATCTTAAAGGTCTTTTCCAACCTAAACAATTCTACAATTCTGTGATTCTGTTATTCTATGATCATCATCTCTTGTGAGCTAGAGAAATGTTATCTGTGTTTTACAGATGAGGTAAATGGGGGGAAGTGAAGTGAATAACTGCTCTCACCTGCAAGCTGTGGCACCCTGCCATGTTCACGGGCAGCGCAGGATGCAGGCGGTCAGTCAGCCCTGGAGTGCCAGCCTCCAGGCAGAGGGCAAGTGCTGGGATGGTGCTAGAGCTATGCTGGTGTGGCCGCAGGAAAACAAGGGGGTGAGCATTTCGCAGAGGGGGAGAGTCCAGTGAAGAGACTTGTTTTGAGTGAAAGAAAACACCTGACTGAAGAATAAGGTGTGTGGTATGTGGTGGCACCATTCGAGGGAGAAGGGGACTAGAAGTTTTCAAGTTAGTTGTGTGCTGATGGTTCTGGAAATGCGATGTGAAAAGCAGGGCTATAGATACGTCTATCTTGGTACACTTTCAACGGGAGTCCACAAAGGCGGAAAAGCATCAGAAAAGGAGAACTAGCAGAGCACAGGCTGGGTCTCTGCCACATGGTCATTTGGAGCCGGGGAGGGTGGCATGTGCTCCACCCCAGGCTGCCCTGGCTGGGTACCGCAGCAGTGGTGGCTGCTCACCAGTAGCCCCTGGGGCACCCAGTTACAAGGAACGAAGCAAACCTGGATGGTTTGCCTGTGAATTTCCCATGGGAAATAAAGCTCCCCATTTGGCAAACATTCGGCCTGTTGTCAAAGGGAAATTGAAAAAGCAAAACCCCTCCATAAGCGCAGATGAGCTCTGAACTGTGGATTCAAAAAGAGCATCCCAGTTGTTTGCTCCAGGCAGGCTGGAGCCAGGGATGCACTTTCTTTGGCTCCAAAAGGTACTTCAGCCATTTTGGAGGTGAGAGAAGTTGGAAGAAGAGCTTCAAGCTAGCATGGTCTGATTTGCTCACAAAGCTTCAGAAAAATATTAAAAAATGGTATGGTTGGTGTAATTGTCAGATATACAAATGTGTACGTGAGAGTTCCTAGGAAGCATTGCGAGTTTGACTGCCAGGCAAAACCGGTATTAATTTCAGATAGTAATCTATAGTGACAACAGTCTGTTTTCAGGGAGCTGCTTTGCAGTCTGTGCTATTGAAATTTAGAGGCAAAGGAAGGTATTGATGGGAGCCAATATCTCCAATGTGGCCATCTCAGCAAAACTCCGAATATGATGACCGACATCACAGCGATCATTTGATTTTGTCAGCACAAAGCCATGAATCAGCAGTGGCTAATGAGAGGCACCAGTTAATAATGGGACTGCAGCAGAATTGTACGGACTGCTTTAGGCAGTGGTGTGTAATTTTGTAAACGGAGCTGGCACTTGTTCGAAGGGAAAGGGTTTAAAGGCAAAGTGGTTCCTTCTGAGTCCTCCACTAACCTGTCATAGAAATACTGATGCCTTGGCGGCAAGGATGGCTGCTTGGCTTTCACCTCTTCCTTAAGTTTCTACTACAGTCCTGTATCATCTGTCAGGATGCTCAATGAATAGGTTGCATTAAAATCCTACACACCATTATGCAAGTAATGAGAATCCCTAATGACTTGACGGGTGCTGTGTGGTTCTCCCAAGAGGCTGACGGCTATGGAGGCTCTCACTTCTTGCACCAAGGAGATGGAAAGCACAAGCAAAGCCCTGGGATTGCTAAGGCAGCTTATACAGCGCTGTCCTCTGCTCCACAGCTCCCCAGGAAGCTTTTCTTAGGGACTTCTTTTTCAAAAGTGGATGAATAGTTTTGGGTTTACTTTGTCCAAGAGCAGAGGAGAAAATAATCTGGGCTAGGAGCATGGCCCAAGGCTTTAATAACCCCTTGCTGCCCTTTAGGGCTGCTCTGCATTGAGTTTGTCCCAGCAATTGTGCCCTTTCACAGTTTACAGGATATGCCCCAGCTCTCGAACCATTTTGCTGAGAGGTTAAAGCCAGCTGTGGACCACAAAAGGAGGGGCAATCATCGATGCAGGAACATGCTTGTCCCTGTGGCTCTAAAATTGACCTTCCCACCTGGAATGAACAGCTCCGAGGAGGAGGATGGACGCCCATGCCCCTGCGATGTGGCAGACCCTGTCCCAGCTCAGGGGCTGGGCATTGCTCCAAAAACCTCAGGAAAAAAATAATAAATTAGTTTATATTCTCTGTTCCACCCCACATCTGCCTGTGGATTTCTTACAGCAGCAACCTGGCCTCAAAAACTACCAATGCGTAACACAGTGTTTCATGTACTGCACACTAGACAATTATTGTGAGAAGGCTGTTTCATATTGGAAGAGTTACAGAAATGTTGCCTCAGCAGTCAGCTTTCTAGCCAGAAACGGCTGCCTTCCTCCTCCTTGTGCTAGACTTTTCTGTCCAAATCTCAGGGACTTGTTTCATTGGGGATTAACTTTATTCATCCTCCATTTTGAGATTAACAGGAAAGTTACTGACAAGATTAAATAATTTTCCTTTTTTTTCTTTTTTTTCAAACTCAGAGATGAAACAGGCACTGAGTGAATTTGGTAGTCACAAATATAAGATGCAGACTTTGCCATGCTTGTGCTTAAACTCCACTTGAAAGAGACTTTTTGGAACCATAAAATACTTTTATCTGCAGCATTGAAATTGGGTTAGCAATTTCCTCAAAGAACAGAAGAAAACTGACTGCTCTGAGTCATGCAGTGTGCTTGCGTGCCTTTGAAGTAGTCTTTTTAAAATTAATGTCCCAATGCACAGTTAAACTTGCTGCTTTTCTTTTTGCTGACACTGAGAGGTCTTTGGAGTCAATAAGGTTATTTTTCATCTCGTTGGATAACCAGAGGATGGTGATGGGAGCTGGGAACCGTGCAGATCTCCACCAGCACCGGGCAGTGAGTTTCAGAGGAACAATCCCAAATGCTCATTCAGACTTTGGTTAAGCGTGAGCTGTTCCTGATTCTGGCCATAGTCACTGTCACTGCCGTAGATTTATGTTGTTGTGCTTTCTCTGCTCATTACAATTTTTCAAGAGGAAAAGGCATTCATCAGCTCTGACATCAGACAAAAACTAATGAGTTGTGTTACCCGAGCCTATTCAGCAATGAGAGCCCCAAGAAAAGTGTCGCAGCTCACTCTGCCCATGTGGACCATGATAATGTGTAACGAAGCACAAGGCTTGGAGTAATTACAAGCAGAAAATAATTACCGAGCCCCAGCCTCCAAGAGGGAGTGTGGTCTAATGATTTTAACTCTGAACTGGTGGGCAGGACTCATAGATCAGTGCTTGGTCCTGCTAATGGATGTGGGCAAGTAATTTAAATCCGCATTTTGATTTCCCTGCAAAGGGCATGTGACAGTTGAGGTTTCTGGGGAGAATGGGTACTTTATAAATGTGGGCTCTGATCTCCCTGGCTTATTGGAGGTGTACTCTAGTGAATGACAGCAGAGGATGAGCCTTTGATTATTGCAAATTGTTTTGGAGGTAACCTAGAAGTGAAAAATACTAAAAATCAAATGGGTTTAGCAATACTTGGAGATAACATTTAGTAGCAGAGATACATCATCTGGACCAGAGTAACTTGTTTCAGAGCAACTGCTTTCCTCCTCAGCCCCATTTAAGAACTTCCTTAAAACTTGCTTTGATGCTTCTGATGCTCAGGAGTCCTGTGAGTAGCAAATATGCTGATGCTACTTAGTGTTTAGGTCTATGCTATCTTACTGCTGTATTGCACTCCACTACCTTTTTCATGTTCTCCTGTTGTTTGTCCTCTAATATTTGTATTTCAAACCCTGTGGGTCAAAGCAGGCTTGTGTTATGCCCATGTGCAGTACCTGCTACTGTGAATTGAGGTCATACTGTACTGTCATATAGTTAATAATTGGTTTTCTGGTCCATGCTCTGGCAGATGACTTTGGACTGCCTGGTCCTATTTGGGCTACCAACACTCTGATGTGGCATTCCCTTGCTTTTCTCATTTTCACCTGCACTGTGGTCCAAGTAAGCTGTTAAGTACAACTGAGATAGAGCAGGGGATATCATTGTCTTCTTCTGAATACACAGATGCATTCTGACACCTCCTAATCCTCCAGCCCAGGATGTCAATAAAAATTGGAAACACTGTGGCATCATCATATCTCACCTTCAATATAATCCTAACACAGGGTCTGTGGCCTTGGGTGTGTGACGGATGAGTTTTTATGACTGTGTTCAGTTGCTTTATAATGGCRTATGATGATTGTGCTGTCAATAACTAGCTATAACCTCTGCCTGCTTTACAGGTTGTTCTGCTCCCTTAACTGCTGCTGTACAGCCCTGAGCCCTGAATTTTAAATCTGTGCAAGAAATAATGTGTGCCTGTGAAATTAAGACTTATATTCCTCTCATTATTAATCAGCCCTTCCCTGGCAGCTCCTGATTGTGTTCCATGCTGTATTAGCATGACTGCAATGCTTGAGATCTATCCCCTGTCTCGTCCTTTTCTTTCTCTGATTCCTTTTCTAACTTCTAGGCTAAGAAGGGCCATTCAGTCAGAAGGTGGCAGGTGTGAAGTGGTGAAGTTTAACAGGGGAAAAAAAGAATCAGTGAACAATGCGTTTATTAGACTGTTTCACGTTAAGAGGGAAGGAAGGGGTTTTCAGAGAATGGAGAAGAAAAATTAGAGAGCAGTGTGACTAGATCAGAATTCAGGCTGAGGTTAGGTAACTTCAGAGAGTTTCTTGTTGTTTTTGTTTGGTTTTTTTTCCCCCCTATCTCAGGACAGCCCTTGAAGAAAAGTCAACAGAAAAAAGAAATAGACCTAAACCTAAATCCTGGTCTTAATTTACTGAAACCCTGGGGAGTCCAAATTTTGCTCCATGCCTGAGCTTTGCATTTCATGGCCAGGGTGGAGCCAGTTTGGTTTTTTCCCCCCAATTTTCTCTAGCAAAAGCAACAAAAAAACCTACTATGAGTCATGCTAATGAGCTAGATCATAACATCATTTCACCATCTTGGGTGAGATGCCAGGYGTCCTAAGGGCACTAATTAGGTCATGGTGGCCCCGGGCAGCCTCACAGGGGACACTCCCCCCACCCCCGCTACAGGGCTGGTCAGCTCAGGTCAGGGTGCCCCATCCAGCACTGTCCTACGTCAGACCCTCACTGTGGGCAGCTTGTATCCAGCCTGGTCTTGGACCTTTTCTCCGGGACAGACATTCGACAACACTACTGGAGGGTCCAACTCCAGCCCTGCCTCCAGCCCCATCTCCTGCTGCTCTTGGCTGCACCCTGGCTGGACCCTGGACCTGGTCAGCCCCAGCCATGTCGGGGCTGTCATTGGAGCCTGTCACCTGTCCCCAGCTCTGCCTGCCCAGCTCAGACCCCAGGGGATGGCACCCCATGATGGGGTGACTCCAGCTCAGGTCCCCTCCCGGAGCAGCCCTGCTGGCACTGCGCCCTGGCAAAAAAGTAAAAATAAGCAGGTATTAATAGTGCTGTGAACATAAAACTGTGTGGCTAACTGGAGAGGTTACAGTCTATTCTGATCTTGCATCAGACCTTTTTTGGACTCTCTGATAGTTAAAATTTATTGTAAAATCTCTTGTCAGAAATAACAAAAAATGGAAACAAAAAAAGCTGCATTTTTTTTTTTATGGAGGTCATTCATTCTTCAAGTTCAAAAAGAAAGATAGTTTGTTTGAATCACTGTTTCACAAGTATATTTATCACAGGTTTCCAAGTGGAAACTTCAACTACAACTTTTTCCTGATTTCTCCATTCTTCCTCGTTTAATTTTCCTTGGGGGAAAAAAAAAAATAGAAAAAAAAAAAAAAAAAAAAAAAAAACAAGAAAAAAAAACCAAAAAAAAAAAAAAAAAAAAACAAAAAACAAGGAAAGGGGAAATTACGATGAAAAGGAAACTGGTTTATGTTGGGAAGGGAGTGGGAGAGCATAACTATTACTATTGACTTGTTGTATCTTTTCTAAAAAAAGAATTTCTTCTGAAAAACGGCCACCCCCTACACCTGCCCAAAAAAGAATCCAGATTATTTTAAAACATACATTTTGCAAAAGCTTTAATTTTAAGCAGCCCATTTATTGAAAGATGGAGTCTGCTGGTATAAGCCTATCTTCTGGTATGATAGGCTTGAAATAAGGATGGAAAGAGGTACTATCATTTGATAAATTAAAATCTTCCAGATGAGGATGGGGTGCCTGTGCAAAGAGTCCGTGATCTGGACAGGCAGGAGAGGGGAAGGGGCAGCCCGGAGAGGTGAAGCCCTTGGTGGGAGCCAGCGCAGTTGGTCAGTGTCAGCAACTGAACTCGCCCTGAACCGTGCCATTTGGGCGCAGCATTTATCATCCCGTGGGGCTTGCCCCACAGCCAGGACTGCCCAGTGACTAGATGAAACCTGAACTGACTGAAATGAAGGAAAAGTACTTTTTCCTATGGAGTACAAAATACATGTTTTAACATAAAATTTCTGCTACTTGTCATGCATGTGATGATAACATTCACCTTGATGCTTCTGGGTCATACCTGTATTGTATGTTGGAGGATAATGGTGTGAGTCAGCTTGAAATGAGCTTTCTTCAAGTGTGAGTGCAACCAGCCTTGGTAACACAAAGCTGTGGGGACAGCCAGCCCAGATCTCTGTGCTGAGATGGGAACACTTCACTGCAGTATGGGCACACTCCATATGTCTTCAAGGGCTTGTGGAGGGTTTACCTCAACTATCTAAGCCATTCCAGCTCCCAAACAGATAAAAATGACATTCCAGCAAGGATTATCAGTTAAATTCTTAACTGGCTTCTTGCTCATCGCTTTGTTATTTTCAGAGATCAGGTCAAGAGGAATGATCAGGTGTGATGAGGGAATAATCCATTTGTTTCTGCTAAAATATGCCTAACAGAGCAAAAGGGAAATGGGCTATTCTAAAGATAGGGAAATAACCTAGCAAAAGAAAGATGGTTTCATAAATACTATTGCTGAGGAAGCAGAAACTGTATTATTAAAAGAATTATTCTTTTGACCTCTAAATAATTCCAAGTCTATAAAAGGCAGACTTTTGTCAATAAATGAGTGTCATTAAGTCAGATCCATACAGAAAAAAGATCATAAATCAAAAGGAGGAGGGCTGCAGTATCAGAGCACAGCTACAAATTGCTGTTCTGCTCATTTCTGCATTGTTAGCAACCTGCTGATAAATATGAAATGTGCACAAAATGTCTGTAGCTATTTCATCAGCAAATGGCCCAGCTTTTGAAAATAGCTAGAGCAGGTGGCGTTAGCTGAACACAGGCCTGGAAGAAAAGATGTTTTAGATTGTGTTCCCATCTTTGATGAGAGCCCCCATARAGCATTGACTTATTTCCATTGGACTTATTTTCATTGCACCTTGCTTCTAGGAGTACCCAAGTGGGGACTTGTTAGGGTGAAGTGGCCCAGCCTGTGAGGCATGGTGGTGATGATGTGCTTTAAATGCTGCACCTGATTAAATCCAGGATTTCCAGGGACAATCTGGGTGCTCAGGGGCAGAACTAGAACTTTTGGGGGTGATAAACCACTAAGTGAAAAAAAGGAGAGAGGTTAAACCTCTTAGCACACACACTGCTTCAAGCCTCTCTTGACTTTTTTCCGGAGTTTAAAAAACAAGGGGGAGGTGGGAAGCTACCCAGTTAACACTCTTGGACTGCTCCTCCCATCTTATCTAAGGTCTATTGAATAATATATCATGACATGCACAGCATGCCCTCTCAGTGGGGAAAAGAAAAATAATTTTGCTAGGGGAAAGTGGAGTCTACAGAGCTGTCACCAGAGAAAGGAAGAGAATTGGAGGATGCGTCAAAGGGAGGGGGAGACAGGACAATGGTATGCAAAGCTCATGGAATAGGGAGGAAGGAGGGAGAACAGAAAACCTCCAATATGTGGTCAAATTCAGGTGTCCAACCCAGGCTTAGGGGGCACACTGGGCTGGTGTGGTTACAGTAGGCATTTTCCACAGTTGACAGAGGCAGAAGGAGAGATGTCTTGCAGTGTGTTTGGTCCTCTCTGGCACCCAAACCCATATAACACACTGCAGTTGACTTAACTGAGGCAGTGTTAGTGCTGGATGATGTCCTGGACCTCCTGGCCTGAGCATCCTGACCTCTGCTCTGTCCCGGTTCTCCAGCTGGCCTTGTGTGGAAGGGGTGGCCCAAACACGCTTGCATGGGGCAGGGGGAAAGGCAACCCAGCCAGGGGCAGGGTGGTGGGGAAAGAGTTCATTCCCATATTCATGGGCAGATAGTAAGAGAAGAGGTGAGGACCAAGACAGAAAGGGACACGTGTGATGCAGGGCCTGGGGCTCACAGTGGGGAGTGGCCAAGGGGCACTGAAGCGGCAGGGGATGGGGACAGAACAAAAATGTGCCCTAAGAAGAATGAATGCACTTTGGATTGCAAAGAGGTTCGCCTACAGAAAAATACAACTTTCCCTCATCCTGCCAGATAACATTTGTCAAATGATTTGGGACCAGAACACAACAGAAAGATAAAGATATTATCATCTTCCATTATTAAATCCTGATGGAGGATTTCTTAAATGCAATCGTTTCAGAGGAATGTGTTATTTTTTCCCTTGACATGTGAGATAGTGAAAAAGTAGGACTTTCTTCTCCGAGTTTAGATTGTGGTTTGTCACTGATTAGAGGAACCAGAACTTCTCTGCACTCGGTGGCTCTGAGCCATCTTCATGAAGCTGGTGCAGTAAACACACTCTGACAGTAGGAATTAATGTTATAATCATATCAGGACTGTGAACCATAACTTGTTGATGAAGTTGTGAGAAGTGCACTTACCAGATATAGAATGTATGCAGAGCATTTGATGCATTAAATGTCAGATCCCCACAGCCTACATTCCAGAAATAAAAAAGGATAATTAATTTCCATACATCTTGGCACACTCCATTAGAACAGTGACAGCAGAAGTAAATGCTGTTACAAGTGGTTGCTGAAAAACTCTATTGAATTTGGGGAATAAGAGCAGCAATTCAGGGTCAGTCTGAAAGTTCATCTCACTCAGAATCTTCCCTCCGTAATGGCTAGCAGCAGAGGTTTAAGGAAAACTTATGACAAGTGAGAGAGCACAGGTTGACATTTTCCCTGATCTTGTCCTACCTTCTAGCAGTCTGTGGTTCATGGACTTCATCTGTTTTTATCATGTGYTTAAGAGCCCTTGTTGAACCTATTTTTTATTTGTCTAACTGTTTTATTTTTAACTCAGTTTTATTTTTGGGATCAGCAGTGTCTCAGATCAGTGAGTTTCACAGCTTATGTATACATATGTGAAAGAGCAATTCCTTGTGTCTCTTTTTAAACCTGCCACCTGATAATTTCCTCGGTTTCCTCCTACGTCCTTCATTGCAATATATTATGAAATTGAATAGAGTCCCTTGTTCACTTTCTCTAGACTGCTTATTAAGACCATGAGCTAGTTTATTTCCAAACTGAAGAGCTCTACTCCATATATCATGTCCTTTCCCCTGGCTCATCCGGCCTTTCAGTACTCATGTGGTAAGCAACGAACAGCTGAACTTCAAACCTATTTCTTCCCAGAACTGCTTGCTACCTCAAGGCTAACAGCCGTTCCCACTCACGCCAGCGCTTCCCTTCCTACAGCTCCTACCCTACGATAACCTGGCATCGCATCTACCTTTCAAGACAAATCATTTCACTTGGGAACCCTTCACTTGAGTTCTTCTTTTGAAGTAGAGGAGGGTTTTTTACCCCATTTTAGAGACTGCTGGAAGCTCTTTTTTGAAAAGGAGCAAAGCCAGAGCTGTATTTGATAAATGAGGCACTTGTTCTGCTTTCTCCTTTCAGCCTCTGGGGAATGAGTGAAGTCGGTCAGCACAGCTATGCTAACCTGCCTCGGGGGAGACCTCTTTTTTCACAGAGAAGAGGGAGGAATGCCAACAAGGCACACAGGTGTCAGTAAGACACAGAGAAGATCTAAACACYTAGAAATGTGTCTGGCTCAGGAAATTTCTGAACCACGTACGGTGCATGAGGGAAAGTCTTGTGGCCAGTCCCTATGGTCTCCTCTAGGTGACGGCTTTTGGCCAGTGTTGAAGATAAAGTACTAGGCTATATGGACTTTTGATCTGCCTTTACTCTTAAGACATGAATAGATCAGCTGAATCGTTTTGAGCAGAAGAGGGGTCACTTGCACTGGGGTGGCTGCAGCCGTGCTCTGAGTACAGAAGGGGGTTAGGGTTAGGGTTAGGGTTAGGGAGGGCAGGCGAGTGCTGAGACCTTTCCTTCCTCTAGCAAAGCTGCGTTAGCACAGCAAAACACACGTCGATGTATGAGACATTCCCTACTGAGATGTTCACTGAGGTGGTTTTTGGCCTTCAGTGGTCCCCAGCCTGCTCCAAGCACCCCTCAAGTGCCTCCCTTTGAGGTTTGAGCTGTTGCTTCTGTTGTATTTGTGGATCACCTAAAGGAGAGGGGGACTGATGGAACCTCAGAGTGGTGCTGCAGGACTCAGTGGTGGTCTTGCTCCTGAAGAGTCTTGTCCCCACTTTCCTTCCCTTCTTATAGGTAAAGGTATATAAGCCTGTTTGAGCTGGAAAACCTAAAAAACTCATACTAAATTGCAAGAAATCTCTTTTCTCTGATGTAGTCAGCTTAAAAAACTTCTGATCTTAAAGAAAATGGCAATCCCCAAAATATGGTTAACCATTCTTCTGGAACTTTTTTGAAGGCAGATTTTACCTATCAAGTTCAGGGACATAAAAACACTCCTTGGTTCTGATAATAAATGCCTCTGACACCTTTCTAAGTGTTTCTGTCACCATAGCCCTCGTGATTTCAAGAAGTTTGACAAATAGCCTCTGTGTCTCAGGCCCATTCAAGTGATGCTAGGGCCTGGCATTCATGTACCTTTTACAGACAGAATTAAAACATAAAGCCATATTCTACTCTTACTATTCCAGGTTTTGGGTTGCAGCACTAACTGAATGGTAGCAGGAACCATTTTACTGCATGCAGATAGTTAAATAAATGTCTCATTTGAATTGAATGGCAATAAGGAGTTCTGTGATGAAGATTTCTCACATATATCAACATTTAAATAGCATTACAAAGCTAAAGCATTAAAGAAATGAGAGAGGGGAAAATCTRTGCTTACACACTGAACACAGCATGCATTGAAAAAAAAAGCTAGAAAGAGTGATTATTATTCCAGGGTCAGCCTCCTCTGTTTGTTCTGCGAGGGCTAAGTACTAGTGGCGAAATTAGCTGTTGCTGTTATCAGAATTATTGTAAACTGTGGAAAGGTGGTGGGAGCTAGGGGTAGAGGCAGAAGGGGAAGAGTGCATAGTTACACTGGAGTTAGACTCTCTTTACAAGCATTAGCATTTCAGTGAGTAATCAAACCTCTGAACTGGGTCCTGATCTTTGAAGGCTTTTGAACCTGTGTACATTTCTGTGGGTGAGCAATCTACCTGAGGTTGTGTTATGATGTAAATTACCTCTACAGATAGTGCTCCTCTGTGCACTTGAGAAGATTTACCCTTTCAGGAACCTTCCACAGCATAAAACATGCCGCAGCCTGCAGCATGCACCTTGTCAGGGGTTTTCCTTGATGACTGCTGATGGAGGCCTTTGTCCTGGTGTCAAAAAACATTATCTGTCTTTTCATCACACCTCTGTGGTACAGATTTGAAAGCCATCAACAGTACAAAGTGGGAACTGTGCTAGATTCTGTCCTGGTAACCCACTTGGCTTAGAAATGTTAAATTAATCTGCTTAAATGTTCCCATTTAATTTGTATGTTATGTAGGAGCCTCATTCAATTTCAGAAGTTGCAGCAGCACCTTGCTTTTCTTGACCTTCAGACTGTGTTTTAGAAAGCTATGTGGGCTTACCTTTCCAGACTTTTATGTTTAGCTTTGGGGTTTTTTTTAAGCTTACACATAGCTTATTCCTAAACTATAGACACATTTGGGGCACTAAAGAAAATGTCAAACTGTTTGAGATACTGTAGGTATTATTATGAATTCCTTCTCACACTGGTTGTCAAAGCTGTTTCTTGCTTCTTAGAGAGTAGGCAAAGCTATGCCATTCTTTTCTGCTTCAGGACAAATGAACCAGTATTGGAAATGACATTTTCTTTGTGTTCCCTTACATCCCTTTTTGTTTATGTACATGGTCCCATTGGAGTTGCTTAGGTATCTTTTGTGCAAAAAACAATACACAGAGTGGCGTATCCTGGTGTAACTTGACTGGTATCAGTACAGTCGTGCTGGAATTGAATTTGATCTATTATATTTCTTTCCACAAGCGATGGATGCAAGAGCTTACTCCAGACGTGTACTTAGTAGACAGAACAAATATATCAACCGTGATCTGCTGTTGCTGTGTGTTGCTCTTGCTCTGGTAGGAAGGGACGGTGCTCACACCCGGCGCGCAAGGCTCTGCGCTGTGCAGAATTGCTCACAAAGTGCTCACGGTGTAGGTCTCCGTAGTATTTGCTTGAAGCCAGGATTATTTGCTATTTGCATCTTTCTAGCTCATAGAAGGTGCCTTGCAGCCATTCCTGTGCAGGCGTCTGGTGCCAGGAGGAAGCCATACAGGTTAATTTCTTCTTAAATGAACTATTGTGCATGCTTAACTTGGTAGCAGCTCATGTCAATACTGGATTTGAGTAGCGGATTACAGGGCAAAGGGCACGTAAAGACTCTCTCTCTCCCAAATGCCTTCTCAGCAGATGATTGATGAAGTATGAGAGATTGATTGTAAAGCCTGTAAACTGCCTTTTTGTTTTAGTCCTTGCCTACGTCTCTCTGCTGCCAGCAGTGTTTTCATGCCTTTAGTACTGAAAGATCAGGCAGTCATGACCTGCAGTCTTTAGGTTTTCAGAAACGTTTGGCAGAAAGATGAACTCCCGTAAGGAGCAGCTGTGGGACAAACTTAACCATCAGGAAAGCAGCATTGAGTGGACTGCCTCAGGATTTTTCTTCTTTTTTAATTTTTTTTTCCTCCTCCCAGCATGCTTGTGCAATGGCCTTCTACATCTAAGGTATCCCAAGTTAAATTTTGGCKGATGTTTATCTAACACCCATATGGGACACTGGCACAAGGCCATTTATTTCTCTAGGGAGCTGAATAACTCAGAGCCTCACTTCTGTCTTCTGCCTACTGAGGGCAGCTGCCCTTCATCCAGGTCCCTCAGCTGTGAGTTTATAGGTGGATGGCATTATACTACTCCATATTTACATGCTGATAAAAATTTCTGAACACTTCAGTTTTTGGTCTGAAAGAGTCAATATGTCTAGCCCGATATTAAAACATGTCTAATGATTTTTGGCACAGATATCTGCAGAAAAATATTGAGCATCTATACTCTGAAAAGCTATCTTTAAGATATTTCAGGCAAAGAACAGCTGTACTCCGAATCACGAGACTCCATGAAAAATGGGTGCCACTGTTGGACTCTGCATGGGTCGAAACATTGACTTATTTCTGGAAGGTTTGAGCAGGGACAGCAAATGCTGGCTCTCCCTCCAGAGCAAGCCCCTTGCACTGATCAGGACCCCAATTCCTCTAGCCACAAGTTGGGCTATGTATCAGAAGTACTTCAGGACCTCTTTTTGTGAGAGCCATATTACAAGTGACATAGCACTAGACTGTTGCTGGACCCTACTACAAACAGGGATAGCGGCTGACTGGCAGAAGACTTTGGCTTTTTTTTCCCCCACTGTATACAATATACGTTTGCATTTACATTTGCTTTTGGACACAGAGTTTATTCACGCATTCAACAAACACAAATCATTCCTCTGTTKTAAGTACCCCTTCACAAAGCTATTCTTCCTGTCTTCTGGAAAAGTGGAGGGCTGGCTGAAGTTGTGAAAATCCRGGTATCCCATTAGCCACAGTTCCTACCCTGGAGTACTCAACCTGTCAGTGTCAATGCTTGTTGTGTTTTGCTTCACATGTATGATCTATGTGATCAACTGCACAGCTTCACTTCTCTGTTACAAAGATTTTTATTAATTAACTCATTTATAGTCTAACTACTCCCAAGCCTACAGTGAAGACATTTCACCATTAGAATATTTTTAAAGCACTTTTTCAATTATTAGGGATATTTAACTTTATTTGAACAGCTGTAGAACTGACATGACTGGGTTTCAGAAGTGTACATTTGGCATAAAGTTGCCCTTCCTTTAATTGCAAATTAGTGTAAAGCTAGCCTTCATAAAGCCACAGAAGCAAGAAGATGTCAAAGACTATTACACTGTGGTGTGTTAGATTAGTGCATGAAACATTCGGTAAAGACTCATCTCAATTTACAAGACTGTAACAGACAGCTTGTGTTTTTTTAAATGACTGGGAAGGGAGTTGGGGATRGCAATTAATACCATATTCCCTGTCTTCCTATAGCATGGTCCAAATATCTTGCCCCACTGGCAGAAAATATATGTGCTTGTTCGGTCTGGTTCAAACAGCCTAAAGAATAAAGCCATATAGTGATTTAAAAAGTAAATGAAACTGAGAGCGGGGGGTAAATACAGAGAAACAAGTGAATTTGTGTCTGTATTTATATGTGTCCCATGTCCACTTTGTGTTACTATTGCCCTAAAATAAATAGCACTGTGTTTTGCAAAAGTGAGCAGAGCTGCCTAGCTGTGTCATTATTTTTTCCAGAAATACTGTGCCACAGTACTGAGCTTAAATCAGACCAGCTAGATGTTTACCGCCTTTAAAAGCCGGTGAAGGTGAGATAGATGGAAAAGGGTGAGGGCTGGAGGCCATGGTAGTGTTAAAAATGTAATTAACTTATAGATGTGGCAGACATTTCAGAGAGGTTTTTTTATTTCACTGATTTGACAAAGTTCTGAATTTGGCCTTTCAAAACACACTGTTTTTTCTCAACAAAGCTCGGAAAGTTTGGAGTTACAGAAGAATGCGCCCTTTTTCCTCATTAAATATGATATTTTGTATAACACATTTGCAAAAGCTTGACAATTTTCCAGCCTCTTGCACAGCTGGCTGAAGGTGGCATAATGTTTATGTAAAGAATTAATGTCCTCCTTTTGTCCATGTGATGAGGAAATTTAATTGAAAAATTGCAAGTCTGAATACATCTAATTCTTACCTTGACAATCAGCTTGCAGATCTCCATGTTACCTTGGCTGGCAAAAGTGACTTTTTCAAGTGTTTAAATGTAGACCTACTTTAAATTTTATTTTTAAACTTTTCCCAGTGATATCATATTTCCAAACAAGATGGAAATTTCTCAGGACTGAAGCTTTCCCCAGTTTTTTATTAACCTCCCCTCAAAACCTGCAAATTTCAACAAAAACATTCTTACTGCATCCCATTTCAAAAGTTCCTTTTGAATTTTTGTATGGAAAGGCATGTTTTTTATTTGCAAGTCAGCTTTACTTCAAAGGCTGTAGGAAAACATCTCGGAAGCCATGGTCGGTCAGCAGCTCCAGTTTTGCAGGAGAACAGGGACTTTCCCCACCTGGGGGGAAGATTTTCYTTCTTTAGACCTATGAAGCACTTTAGATATTCATGTTATTTTTCCCTAAAAAGTGTGTGTATGTGTGTGTGAGACAAAAAGGCCAACTGAATGTCAGAGGCTGGGTCAGGCTATGTTAGTTTTAGTCTTGCAACGTGAAGTCGCAAAATTGCATCCCTGAAGGGCAGAAGGATGTGAAGGGAGGAAGGCRCCGGCTGTGCCAGAGGGAAGGAAGCAGCTGATCCCCCGCCTGCCCCAGGCGCCTCTCCGTGCCTCCGCCAGGGAAGTGCTCTTCCACCCCTGGTTCCCTCAGCTCCCACGGCGGGAGAARGTGTGCCGCGAAACCCAAGAGTCAAAGAAAAATGGTAAGTGAAGAACACTTAATACCTCTAAATTACTTTCACCACCATACTGTTAACCTGGCAACAAAATGAGTTTGGAATAGATCCTGGAGATTTTAATTGCTCGAAGCAATCACCTTGGTTATTAAGTCACGGGGGAGGATTCAGCTGGGGGAAGCGTACAGCAATGTGGTGATTGCAACCCATCACTGGTAGGTGTGAAATAATTATTGTGTATAAAACATTTGTTAGTTTCCTTCAGGTGCTACTACCAAAGTCATCACTATAAAGTCAGCAGACACAGGTTGATCTTTCTAATATGTTACTGCTTGTTATAAAGAGGTGCGTAGGAGGGCCAACAAACTCACAACATGATACAACACATGCCCTTAAGGATTGGCACTATAAATAGGAGGGAGGGAAATTAGTGACTGATTAATGAACTGTCAGGGTACCTGTCAATAAGGAAAACAAGACCCAGGTGTCTACATTCACTAGATGATCCMATTTCTGAAAGTATGAGCAACTCTGCCATACCTGTGTGAGTAAGATGGGGTCTGGTCTCCTGTGTTACGGAGCTGGTACTGCTGTAGAGCACRTTTAGAGCAAAATCTCTCTGAGAGACTTGATAAGAAGGAGAAGACATTTCAAGGACTGCCTTAGCGGACAACACTAGAYGTATAGTTTGAGAGGTATGACATAAGCCATAAAAACAGATGAATAAATATGTTTACAGAGGAACATCCTAAACTTTATCATTTTTTAAGTGTCTGCCACTTGGCAAGCCGTTGATCTTGATTTTCTTTTTCTTTTGTGAAAAGCATCGAAACTCATCTCAGTTTTCACTTGCTGTAAACTGGAGTTGTTCTGTGAAAGCCAGAAGGTCTCAAGCAATTTGCAACAGCTGAGGATCTGTTTTTTAAAAGTTGACAAGCTCACAGTACCTTGCAGGGAAAGAGTAAAAACTGTCAGCAATCTCCACCTCCTCCTACAAGGGCTGTGTGGTTGTGGAATGCACCAGAGCACGGGCGACCCTGACCCACACCTGCTTTGGCTAGTCTGGACATGAGGTGGCTGAGGTATCCCAGCTTATCCCCTTTTCTAATGCCCCAGACATTTAACAAGAAACACCTCGGTGGGTGCGATTATCCCAAGGCAATAGCACAACCAGCTGAGCTCTCCCCTGTGCGGTCTGTCTGAACCAGTGTACCAGACTCACCTCACCTGGAAGTCAGTCCTGCAATAATGGCAATTTATTTTTAGAAAATCAAGTGCATGTTCCAGGCAGCAGTCCTGGTACCCTCAGGAGTTAGCTTCCTATTTAATGTGAATAGTCCCAGCTAGAGAACTCTCGCTTAGAAAAGTCCCTTGTCTGTAGGCATCTTGACATACACAGGCAACTTTTTGTTGCTTTTTTAGAGYGAGTGTATTATAAAATGCAATATGCATGAGAAAGGGAGAGAGATGAAAGCAGAATTGGAAAGAAGGAGGAGGTCCTCAAAGCCCCGTGGTGACGTAGGGGGGAATTTACAAGGTCATGTTGAACCTACTTAAAAATGTGCTGATGTAGAGAGGATGACAGAAACTTTTGGAGCCAACTGGGAATTGAGTCACTCGTCCCTGCCTGCTGCTGCCTCCGCCTGTGACTAATATTTGCAGCTCACCTTTTTCTTCTTTAAGCAGCTGATGCGGCTGCTGCTGACTCAACTCCAGGGGATGGAAATGTAAGCCAGATTGAAGCCAGAGGTGATCTTGTTTCCATGCATGGGGTTTTATTTTTCATTGTTTGATTAGGATCCCAGCCACATCACAGGTGTTGGGGAAAAAAGAAGGCATGTTTTTTGCCCTTCACAAAAGGCCTTTGGGAATTTTAGCTCTACCTATGGCGGGGGGGAGGTGGTAAAGTTTACAACTAGACCAGACAATTAATTTCTCTCCCCCTCAGCTCCCCCCCTCCCCATTCCCACATTTGTCTGAGCTTTTTTGTAGGGAAAAGATAGGGGAAGGTGACTGCGACAGATGAAAGTGGTGTTAGTTATGTCAGCTGCTCTTGGAAATGGAGCTGAGGAATCCGCCTACTAAGAAATACAGCCAGAAAATAATTTGTCCCAAAGAGTTACTGCAGTCTCTGCATAGGGCACCTGAAGAAGCTTTTGAAGGGCGTCTTTTTTCTTATTACAGTAATATTTTTCAGGTTCACAAGGTGAGCACTGTATATGGGATGCAGCTGGCTACAGTGATTAATGGCTCTTTCCGCTAAGAGTTCCTCTGCAGATCCTTTGGCATTTCATGTATTCAGCAAAGCTTATTTCCACTTAACTGCAGTCTCTCTTGGTGGCTCAACATCCGTTTGGACCYTTATAAAGTATATTTGCATGCTAGTTAATCTCTGCTGTTGTCAAGGGGTCTGCCTATGCAGCATGCTGCTTCTTCCTCTTCCTTTGCCCCAGGCTTAAGATGATATCTTCTTACTAACACAGGCTAGCTACATCAGCCTACAAAATCTGCTGTTGAAAATAAAACATTGAAAGCCAATTCCTCTGAAGCACTTGTTTCGTTTTGGCTTAAAAAGGAAATGGCATTTGCCTGTTTGATGCCATGCTCTTTAGGTTCCTTAAAGAGATATCTTTCCCTCCTACAGATATCTAACATGCTTTGCATGTGGCAGTGAGGTTGCATGGTTTAATATAGTGGTATCCTAAATGTGATCCATTGAACAGCAACATCAGTGTGCAAAGGGGAGACACGCAAGCAAGTGCAAGAATCTGCTTTGAAGGCAGAGCCCGTTGCCGAGCAAGAGATGGGGAGAGTTTCTCTGTGGTGTGAGGTATCTCTGGCAGTGGCTGTTGCAAACCTGCAGAACTTTRCAGGAGAGGCTTTAAAAGCATAAAGGATGTCCTTCATCTGTTTTCTCTCTCTCAAATGTTCCTCCTGTAGTGCTTTCTGTCCGTGACTGCAGTTGAAGGTGTGAACACTGGGGAGGAGAGAGGCTGTTCAGGACATCAGCATTGAGATGCCTTTTAAAGAAGAAACAGTTGTTGAAACTACGGGCGCAGGAAGGTGTCTTGTGGTTGATAAAGAGGGCCATCCTCTCTGGTGGTAGGTGGTGGAGATGGCAGCTTGGGCATCAGTAGTGGCACCTCCTGATCACTACAAAGAGTCTCTGTAGCAACAGAGTCATCAAGAGGTAACTGAAACGYTCGGTGACCCTTTGTATTCACTCACCACTGTCCTCCCCCCTTCCCCAGTCGTGGGTTTTTGCTTGCTTGGTGGCACAAGTAGGGTGACAGCAAACAAGAGCTACAGATTTCCTCCCCTTCCCATGTGCAGCTTTGCCACTCCATCGCGTGGGCATTATTTCCCATCATCTTTCCTTTCTGACTGTCCTTGCTGCCTTCTCTGCAGCCACTGAAGTATGTACCGAATGCTGGTGTTTGCCATTTTTTGCCAGTTTCGCCAGTATTATTTCAAGGCATGCTCACGCTTTTCCATGCTGAGTTCTCTGTTAATTTGGGATTCACCACAACAGCACTGCCTGCCCACTCATGCTGTGTTTTACTTCTAAGTTGCTCTCCTCCTTTTCAAAACTCTCTCTGGATTGCTCCCGGCTAATTCTTCTGTCTCACTCTGCTTCTGCCCTTCTCTCTGACCTGCCACACAGCTTGACTTTGGCTGATGAGAGGTCTGTCATCTCTCAAACCCATGCCATACTGTGTCCTGTGCATTCAAACCTCAGCTGAAACACATTTCCCCACTTCCGCTTCCTAATTCACTTCTTCTCCCYTTGGTTATTACTATTAGGATGACTGATATGTTGCATCTGTTTCAATATGTTGATGCAGTTAGCAATCTTGGTGCAAGCAGTGTTTGTGTGTGCGCACAATGGTCGTATTTAACTGTATAAAGCAGCTTCAAATACTATCTTCAAAAGCATGTGATGAAGAGATAATGAATTCTTCGGTGCAAAATTGCCTTTGGTGCTAYTAAGACTAGGAAGGAAACTGTAGTCTCTGTTACCTCTCTTTTTTTAGCTTTTGACCCTCTGTACGCCCTTGAGGATATCGTCTAGACATCTTGCAGTGCAGCCCAGTCTCCATTTGGAGGCGATTGCTAAGCTGACACTGCCTTAAAAGTTTGAGCTTGTGCTTTCATTGCCTTTGCTTCAGATACCGGAGTGAATTAACTATAAACTGTAATGTGCCCAAATGTTTAGTGGGCTTGTCTTTTTTTTTTTGTTTATTTTCATAGAATCATAGAATCATTAAGGTTGGAAAAGACCTTTAAGATCATCGAGTCCAACCATCAACCCAGTACCCATGCCCTCTAAGCCATGTCCTGAAGCGCCACATCCACATGTTTTTTGAACACCTCCAGGGATGGTGACTCCACCACTTCCCTGGGCAGCCTGTTCCAATGCCTGACTAYCCTTTCAGTGAAGAAATTTTTCCTAATATCCAATCTAAACCTCCCCTGGYGCAACTTGAGGCCATTTCCTCTYGTCCTATCRTTTGTTACTTGGGAGAAGAGACCAACACCTGCCTCACTACAGCCTCCTTTCAGGTAGTTGTAGAGAGCGATAAGGTCTCCCCTCAGCCTCCTCTTCTCCAGACTAAACAACCCCAGCTCCCTCAGCCGCTCCTCATAAGACCTGTTCTCYAGACCCTTCACCAGCCTYGTCACCCTTCTCTTGACACRCTCCAGCACCTCAATGTCCTTCTTGTAGTGGGGGGCCCAAAACTGAACACAGTATTCGAGGTGCGGCCTCACCAGTGCCGAGTACAGGGGCACGATCACCTCCCTACTCCTGCTGGCCACACTATTCCTGACACAGGCCAGGATGCCGTTGGCCTTCTTGGCCACCTGGGCACACTGCCGGCTCATGTTCAGCCGGCTGTTGACCAGCACCCCCAGGTCCTTTTCTGCCGGGCAGCTTTCCAGCCACTCTTCCCCAAGCCTGTAGCGTTGCCCGGGGTTGTTGTGACCCAAGTGCAGGACCCGGCACTTGGCCTTGTTGAACCTCATGCAATTGGCCTYGGCCCATYGATCCAGCCTRTCCAGATCCCTCTGCAAACTCTGCTGTCTTCCCAGCTTGATACTATGGGTAATTCAAGTGAAAGTGAGTAACACACAGGCAGTGAACTTCGTGGCTATTTGGAGATGGAAGATGATGTATTCCAGGAGCATAGGTACTTGCTAGACACAGGCTTGGGGTGGTCAGGTACAGCTCTGAACTCTTGCAGGCTTTAGGGATGGCTAAGACTGGAGTTTGGTGTCAGATAACTAGGATGAAGAAAATGCTTAACACTCAGAGTGAGATCCAAGTTCATCCCAAATGCAGATTCTTTTGATCTAGGGTTTAATTCGTAGTATTTGTTGTGGTTTTGGTGATACTTTGGAGAGATCTCCTGGAAATGAGCTTTGCCACCACGTTTGCACTAGCATGTGTCTCTTCTGCACAAACGCAGCAGACGCGCTCCTGTGTTGGATATTTTGTGTGGCAGGGGAGCCGGAGGAAGGTAAGGCAAAGCTGTCGGGTCTGAGGAAACCTATGGCAGAATAGGGAAGCCCCGTCTCCTTCAAATCCCACCTTACAGACTCCAGTGCCTTTGTGTGTGTTACTGGTGACGGTGGCATAGCCAGAGAGATGAAGAAGGGAGGAACATTTCCTCCCACTTCTTTCACTTCTGTACAGAGAAGGCTGAGAGCGAACCAGACAAAGATGAGACGTATTTGTAAACACTTGGCAGACTTTGAAACCAGAGTGTGCCTTTTCTGTGTGCATGCACCTTTTCAGAKGTCATTGTTGTGCGAAGGGGAGGTATTGCTCATGCAAACCAGGATGGCAATTTCAGCCCAATGGCTGGAATTCACATAACTGTCAAACTAAACGAGTCTGGAGCACAAGCAAAAGGGGTTTCAGAAGGTTAAATCTGGGAGCGAACAACACTACGTGCTTCAGGCTTTAAATTGTGATTCATGAATGTCAAATACTTGAAGGTATCAGCATAGCATGCTATTTATCACAAAACAAACAACTTAACTCACTGAAAGCATTTATAGAGGTCTCATTCTTCTCCCACACRGCTTCCAGGCAAGTGCAGAACCACTTGTGTAAGGAAGGGCTCCTTTCCTACAGGGCAGAGAGACATGAAGTGGCTAATACTTCGAATGCATATATTATTCCGGAGGTGCTCTATAATGAAACCACAAGCAATCTTCACCGTCATCTCTTGAAAGTGCGTTTACTCCCACAGTGTACCTGAGAGCCAAATAAAGAAAGGTATATTAAGGTGAAAAGGAGCCCCGTTGTGCTGGCATACAGCAGAGCAGCTTCATGTGTGTTGTCTGCTGCGGCACAGAACGAGGATGAGAGGAGCAGAAACCAGTCCCAGCATACCTGTGCCTGCACACGCTCCCCAAAATCTCGTACCGTAAGGTCCCTAGGGCTTCCATGCACCAGGCATGGCTTGCAGTGTCGGCTATGTGTATGTTTTCTGATGTAGCTATTCTGTGATAGGGTTAAGCCTTCTCCAACTGCCTCCCTCTAGCTTACCGCAAAGCAAGGCTTTGTCACATCCAGAACCCTGGTGAATAATGTTAAAAATAACAGGAGTGGCAAGCACTGGGCTGGGTTAGCTCCTAGGTGGTGGAGATCGCTCTGCAGGATCCTGCTGGAGCCTTCCGAGAGTTTTTGCTTATGGGGTGGGGGGATCTGCGCCGTGGCTGGAGCGTGGTAGCAGCCAGGAGGGGCTGTGGGAAATCTGAGGACGCTGGGTCTCCCRGAAAGGAGCACTCTCAGTCCTCCCGCTGTGGTGGCTGTGCCAGTTGTCAGTCCTGCAGGGGACACCCAGCCTCCCCCCACCTGCCCCACTGCTGCTGGAGGCGGCCGTCAGATCCCTGTTCAGGTCCCCGTCTTCTCTACTGCGTCCCTCATGGTGTTGTGATTTGAAAGTCAGCTCCAAAGACAAGGTTGTGTGATTAGTGTGTCTTTTAAACCTAAGCATGTATCTTAATCAGTCTGATTTACTATCTGATTCAGCACATTAGCTGCAGACTGTGCAGCTTCCCAAGCTCTGTGGTGTAATGAATATGCATACATTCAACAGTTGCAATTAGCAGGCAGCCACCGCTGGGGAAAACAAACGACCCAGGGTCTAATTCTACCCTTCCCATAGCGACTTCAGTGGGACATTAGCTTAAATGCAAGCCCCTGAATTTGCCGTGCAAAGCAGTGGTTAATAGACCCTAATGTTTCAAAAACCTATTTAAGTAGCAAGGTTTGGGTCAATTCTAATTTTACCTGAACCAGTTTGCCTATTCCTCTGTGACCCAGGCAGGGAAATTGAAAGTACAGAGCACGTACAGCACAGTACAGTACCTATGTCAGTGTTTGTTTCGGGACTGGCCATTTGGGTAAGCTGTCTCCTCTTGCTGAATGAAAAAGAATTAATTATCAAACTTTAAGAAAGTAAAAGGGTTAAGCCTCCCCTTTGGGATTCCCAGCAGATAGGTTCAGCATTATGCAATTGTCATGAGAATTTATGAGGCAGAAGCTACTGGAGTAGCTAGGAAAAATATGGACAATTAAAATTACATTTCTGTTCTTGTCCTTCAGCTTAACCCCTTGGTGGACCATAAGCTGAAATGTTTGTGGGTTTGTGGTTTTTTTTCCCTCGGAGACTTTTCAGATAGCCTTATGCAAAATTGAAGCTATGATTGGTATATTCAAACCCTGGGTTTAAATTTTGCTCACAGCTGACACAGTGATTTGCAAAGAAACACTTTCACATAGTTATTTCATAAAAAATATTTACATTTAATATAAATCTATCAAGCATTCAAAACCATATGTGAAGTAATTTAAAATGCTTACAGAGTTGTACAACATTGCACTTCATTGCATTCAGAAGCAGAAAGCAAGGGCCTGACCTGCAGCAATAGAAATCTGAGCTCAACCTTATCAAAAGCTGAAAGAGATAAAGGGTTTCTGTTGCTGTGTACATAAGGAAAGGAGACTGAGTTGCACCACTGCATGGGTCTGCTTCCTCTCTTCTTGTTCTACCCACACCAGCCCCAACCCCTGAAGCTGTGCATGGGTTGGGGTTGTTGAGATTTTGAAAGCCTGCTGACCTCTTGACTGACATAACTGTAAGTGCCTGTCCCTGCATCAAAATAATGTTTCCGTTTCATCTTGAATTCAGCCTAAACCAAAGCACCAACATCCACTGTGTGAGTAGGTCACCAAACAGATGTGGTGACCAGTTATGGGGCAGTCATTCATCTGATCAAACCCTTCTTCCTAGATACACCTTCAGTAGCATCCCTTGTTGCCAGCTCCTTGCTACRTACCTGTCTGCTTCTGAGGGATGTTTCTAAAGTCTATACTGGGGCAATGTCTCCATAATGCATATAGCAAATGTGCATTTTGCTCATGCGAAGTCCATAAAACTCACAGAAGCAAACTGGTGCTTGTCCTTCCCTGAACAGAAGCTGCTAAGTGTGGGCCAAGTAAAAATCTCTTTGCAGAGCATGGGACCAGCTTCTTTTCCCTTCCTTTGGAGAGGTACTAGCTCCCAGGAAAAGGGAGAATGGTGGCTCTTCATAGTATGTTAGTGCATCGAAAGATGACCAAAGAAGAAGAGAGGAAGAAGTGCAAATGCTCACCTCTTCTAGATGTCTTGTCCTACTTGCCTCCAAACTTTCCAACAAAATTACACATTCTTGTCAAATCTGGCCTGTGAAAATTCAAGGAGGCTGGTTTAGCTTTTGCAAAGCTAAATAGTGACAGGGAGACAAGATCAGGCTTATAAAGACAGGATATTTTCTACTTAACTATGGTGATATTAGCTTCCCTGTATAATATGTGCTGACTCTGCAGYGGCTTCTAGTTCACACTGTTTGCATTTATTTATTTATTTTAATAAAAAGGCAATAGCTACATCTGTTTAAAAATAAAGAAAAATTGCTGTATTCATGTCCTACCTCAGTTTTGTGTCATTTTCCTGTTGCACAGAGGGAGTGGGTGGGAATCTGCCTACGTGCTGTTTGGAAGCAAGAATGGGACAAGCACTTTAGGGCCAATTCTGACACCTGCTGTAGTGCATCGGTACTAATTCTGTGGGGGTACACAAGGGTTGAGGACCAACCAGCTCGCTCTCTGTTGGGATCTCTCTTTAGTGATGTGTGGACCTGGCTGTATCGGAGGTCACTTCACCTTGTCATGAGCTGGGGGAAGACTTTCTGAGGTCGTGCCCAACCTCAGAAAAGAGCAGATGGATAATTGGCCAGTGGAAAAACACAAGGTCAAAACAGACTGGAAAGCTAGGTTAGGAGGAGAAGGAATAGAGCATTGAAATGAATGCGCACTTGGAGATTGTACTCTCAAATTCTGACCTGGCCCTCCACTAATTGCAGTACTTGTACCTGTATTCACACCCAATGTTGTGTATTAGATCTACTTGTGCCAGGCTGTTAGTAGGACAGTAGAAGGAGGAATTTCTTCTCCCTGGTTCGAGATGTTGGCTTACTTTTAGCTTAAAGAAATGTGGTTTGTGGAAAGGAATATATTGAATTAATTCCTGAAGGGCAGGGGGAGAGAGGGAAAAGGGATGGCTAATGAATACAGTTTAAGAAGGAGAGGTATTTGGCAGATTTAGAATCCTGGTCAATTTGTGGTCTCAGGTAGCTGCTGAGATGTCATCTGGAGAGGAGAGAGAGAAAGGAAAGGAAGGGAACTTAGCTTCATGATTGTGCATAAAAATAACATTAAAGCTGTCTTATAACCCTCTCYGATCCATCTCCTCCAAAATGAAAGTCTGGGTGGTTTGCAAAATCTTTTCAAATGAGCCCACCCTGGTTCAAACACTGGGAAGTGCAGTGTGACAGGCTCTTAACAACAGTAGGCACTATATGTAACTGTTGCTGTTCTTTGTGTATGTGCTGTGCATACATATGGTCAACAATGAAACGTGTATGGTAAATGAATGAAAAACAGTCCATGAACTTGCTCCTTTTTTGTTTTCTCTGTATGAGGCAAGTGGATTTGTGCATATCATGTGCACATACATCACGAGTGTGAGAAACAATCAACTGGAGGATTTGAAGGCTGTTTGTGGATTGCCTGCCCAATTCCCTGAGGTGCGCCTTGCTAATTTTATTCTCCCTTCAGGAAGAACAGKTTTTTTTGTTGCTTAAAACAGGAGAAAACCCAGCACCTAGAAAATGCAGCTGTTTCTAAACAAGCACAACTGCAAATGCAATGGGGGGAGAACCTCGAAATGAATTGTTTTCAATTCTGATACTATTTTTGAATGTGAATTCTGATGTCAGGGATGAGTATGTTAGGCAGGGACTGGACTGTGGAGAGGACTGGCTGTGTCTCAGAGGTCTTTCTTACAGTTGCAGGGTGGTTCTTCACTGGGGAGCAGAGCAACCCACRTCCCTGGGTACCACGTGGTTGTGGAGCCAACCTTTGAGGGTGACCAAGAGAGGCATGATCCTGGGTATATACAGGAGAGATCAGCCCCAGCGGGAGCCTTGGGTAGATATCAATGGCTTGCTCTGTCTTCTGATCTTTGCAAGGTCCCTTCTGGGGAAGATCTTCTTCTAAACTTCTTCTCTTACTAAACAGAGGGTCCTGCTCCCCCTTCCTACCAGCCCTGCACAGTGACACCCTTGTGCTAACAAGGAGTTCCCCTACCATCCTCCACAGGGACATATTGTCCTTATTTTATGGTGAGCAGCAGCAGAAGTACTGCCACGCTTTCCTGGTACAGAACAAGGGATTCCCCTGGGAAAGTCAGTCAGTATAATCCATTTCACCCTTAAGGAAAATAGGACTCCAGAGGTGGTGCGTGATTTGCCCAGGCTGGTGTGGCGAATCTGTAGTGGCACTTGGCATCTGCAAGAGCCGAGCTCCTGGACGTTTCTTCTTGCCACCAGTTTGTGTGATCCATTAGCAGAGCCCGACACGCTGCACCAGAGTAATTGTTACCTAAGCCTGCATGGCTGGCTGCTCTCTGTGCTTCTGCACGCTCCTTGTGCATACATATTGACTGATGAATGCACACCCTGTTGAGTGTTATTGCTTTCTTAATGTTCTGCAATTTTTCCCCCAATATCCTAACTGAGAATGATTATTGCTGTTGAACGCCCTTTCTCCATTTGCCGCAACCCATGTTTATTTACAAGAGCACATTTTGCATCAGCTGTCACTCTGTTCTCACTGAAATAGAAGTTTCAAGTTCATAGAACAATAAAAGATATAAATTAGCTATTATAATTAACTGAATGGCATGAGTGAACTTTCAAATACCAGACTCTGTTAGGACCTAATTATACAATATGCACRCGAGAGCTTAAGCGTCTCTGCCCTTCTGTCTGTGCCGGGGACTGGGCACTGCCTGCATCCTGATCTCAGCCCAGCAGGCAGCACTTCATGCCATCGTCCCAGCTGGTGTCAGGCTATGAACGCAGAAGGTGAGGGCTCGCCCACGCTAACCATCTTTTATCGCCCTCCTGCACCATCCTCGCTGGACCCCATGAGCAGGCCCAGAAGGGGAGGAGGAGGGAGAAATGCCATTTCCTTGGAAAAGGAGTGTTATTTCCCAGCCTGTGCAGCTTCGGAGAGAAATCCTGGCTGCTGCTGAGGTTTGTCTGCTGRCCCTTTCTATAGGGTTCAGGTAGCGAGGAGTCCTTGTTCTTCTTCTGGAGGTGGTGGGGCAATTTTCTGCTGGAGTCCCCTGGAACTCCCCATCTGGAGCTGTGCCACCCAGCCACTCCAGGTGTTCGCCCACGCCATGTTCAGCATCCAGAGCCTGGTCAAGAACATGATGCATTACTTGCCTATACAGACTCCTGCAAAACTTGCTTCTCCACGTCTATTTGACGCGGTGGTTTGAAGGAGCTGAGCTGGGCCTCCATGGGTCAATGGCGGTGTTTAACCTCCCCGCAAGCCGCTGGTGTATCTGTAGTTAGTTGCACCCTTCGTCATTTTGACAGGAGGTGATTCCACACGGGCAGACCCAAGAGGCAAGAGCATTGCTCATTTTTAGGTGAGGGCAGTTAATAAACCTCTGGAAGSAGAGTTAAAACTTATGTCTTGCTCAAGTTATAGACTAGAGAAAATCAGAGGCAGGAGGTTTGACTGACTAAAGCCAAGGGAAAGTTTATGTGGACAGGCAACATATATCCCCAGATCAGGAGCATCCTCAGGGAAGGATGCTGTGCTTAGGAGATGAATCCTTGCAGTGAGGCTTTACAGGTGTTCGGACAGCTTGTTAACAGCAGGAAACACAGAGAGAACGAGCCCTTTTGCAGCTCATTAAAACCCCAGGTGGATATGTAAATTTAGTTTTGTGCTCTTTCTTACACCTGTTTTTGGGCTTTAAAATGCGTGATCTGTATTTAAATACTGTAAYGTGAATCCTCCTTTATTTCTGCCTTAACACTTGTTTTTTTGCTGTAAGATGGTGTCATGGTAATGGACCCACAACTAAGAGCTCCATGTCTAACTTTGAGGCAGCCCTTACAGAAACAAGGTATTTGACTGTTCCTACACCTCTCCAGCCAAGCCAACACAATTTTCTAGGGTGCCTGTGGAACTGGAGAGGTTTCTTGACAAAGCTTCATAGTTAAAAGTTTAGTAATGATAATTCATGAATTATCATTAGTGTTGAATAATGGCTTCTCAGCATACAGTACGGACATGGAAAGAGAGCATGAGTTTTCGGTACAGTCCAGAAAAGTCAGGAGACAGTTCAGTCTGTCCAAATCTTTCACAGAACAGCTATCACTTTTGATAAAATTTTGTATTTGAGAAAATCTGACACATTTATTATACATCTGTTTTCTATGGTACTGCATTATATTATTGTTTTATATTAGTATTTTGTACTGTAATGTTTTGACATTATTGAAACAAATGATTATTTTCTTACTGGAGAAAACATCTGGTGAAACAAAATGTTCTGAGGGCTCCAAACTATCTTTTTTTTTTTCCAGTTTTGGCATTGCATGGGAAATCTGAGAGTGCAGCTTTTCAGAAAAAAAAATCACACTTCGTATATTGGAATTCCTGACCAGGGCTACTGTAAGATTGTACTACATGAACCCTCAAAGGATTAACAAGCATTTAAATCAAAGCTGACTGAATAAATTGTAATGAATAATTTATTCAATTAAGTTCTCTTCTATCTTCTCTTTACCAGTTTGTCTACTAATAGATTGTGACTAATTTAGTTTTGTTTGAAATATTTTACTAATAATTTCTGTAAATTATCTGATCAGGAAAAATTTTATCAAATTTAACAGAATGTGTAATCATCATAYAGAATTTAAGAGGGAATTCTATAGTACCATAGGATCTAGATATTCTTGAACTGCTTTTTGCAAAAAGGAAAATATTATCTGAAACCCACAGGTGCTTGAAAAAAATTGTTTCTACGTTTGCTGTTTTCATTGCTATTTTTATATATAAGGAAAATAATATGTAAGAGAGTCTCAAGCTATAGGTGGGTGTTCAAAAACAAGTCATGGGATGCATTTGACATTCAAATTTCTTTGAATTTTATTTGCATTCATAAGATACATAGCCTGTGTTTATTCTCTGATTGGAYGATCTCAGCCTTCTAGATTATTTTCTTATGTGACTACTCAATTACATTTTAAGTCCCAACTTACAACAACATCCTAGAAGTCAATGTTTTAAGGAAAACTTCTGCCCTAAAGCCATTCACAGGTGTTTTTGCTGTAAGTAAAAATGGATAAAGGTTTTATTTTATTTTAATATACCAGGTCTAGAAAGATTTTGTATTTCAGTTTTGCTTGTTGTAATTCCTGAATGAAGTCAAAGGTGTTTATTTTGGAAAGGCACACAGCAGTATTTTTCAATGCTTAAACGGACTTTACCCAAGCCAGTCTTGCTCATTCTCCTGCAGGTCTGTCCACTAAAAAAGGAGAGTTTTTGTTTTGCTTTGAAGTGTGGGGTGGTTTTTTGGACAGACTGTCCCTGCTCACTTCTTTCATTGCACTGGAAAATCTCTTTCAAGCCTGTCCCTCACAGCAGTGAAGTCACCAGCAGCAGGGGAGAGCCCTGATGTGCCACCAGCCGTGGTCTTCGTCCTCCAGTTCACCCCAGCACCAYGGGGCTACGTCCCACTGAGGTGGGAGGTGCATGTTAAATTAAAAAAAAAAATATAGTGGCAAAGAACTAGGAAGAAGAAAGAAAACTTGCTTCCTCTATATCTCAGCAGTGAACCGGTGGTGTGGTGCTTTGCTTGCTGGGGCTTGTGAGGGGTTAGCAGGCTGTGGAGGGGTAACAGTGCAGGCGGCAGCAGTGAGGAATGTGCTTTCTGCAAGGTGGTCGGCAGCATCTGGCACGTCGCTGCATGGCAGATGTGTGGTGGCACCGCGCTGCTGACCGAAGAGCTGAAAGCTTTGTGGTGAGAGGGTGGGAGATAAGAGACGGTTTGCTGTGCTTCATATATTATGGCTGTGATTGGCAGGTACAGCAATCCTTATTCCTAAATGCCTGTTTCATGTCTTTTGTGAGCACCCCAGAGTCTCTCCTTGAAGCTRTGTGATACTGATGCAACAAGGCCTGTAATTCCTGCATCTGAAAACTCATCATGTGCATGAATGATTTGCCGAATGTATGCAGATTTCAACACATGTTCATAGCAAAGCATAATTGGCACCACTGAAAACTGGCTGGGAGTGAAGGAGTCTAGGCATCTCAGACACTGATCTGAGATGTTTTGAAAATGCTGTCCCCTGCCTTGTAATTTCATGATGCTTTCATTAATAGATGAAAATGTTGACCCTAAATATGAAGGTTTCTAAGGATTTATCTTGCTTCCTAAGTTTGGTTGAATGAAACAAGATTACATTTTAACTGTGTACACAGAATTTTGATTAAATGGCTAACTTAGCATTACTTTAAAATCTATTTTTAATTGGGGCCTTGTTAGAAGCTAGAATAATTTTTCTCCCTTCTTTCCCCATCAATGCTGACATAGATTGAAACTCCTTTGTATATTGCTGTAGCCTATTCCCACACAGCTGAAAATGTTAGCATGAATCACCGGTGAACAGCGATAAGCTGCAGTGTCCCTTGCAAACACCACTCTGCCGCTCTTATGCCTAGAATACTTTTGTGTCACTTGTTATCCTCCTTCTGTGCAGCTTCACTCTACTGTCTGAAACAGAAATGTTTTCCCAGCGAAGACGACTCGGTCAGTTTTGCGATCAAAGTTTCCCTGGAACAGTCATGGAGTTGTGTCCGGAGAAGGCTCTCCCCCTCGGGAAGGGCAGGAGGTGCCCCCAGGCAGGGCTGGGGCAAGGGCCAGAGCCAACGTAATGCCAGGAACAAACCTTCACAGAGCATCTTGAGAGCAAAGTGTGAGGAGCTCACTCGTGTGACTGCTGCAACAATAACGTTTCTTCCTCAGGCACCTTGAGATTTCCAAACATAAAATACAACTGGGTGACACCATGCCCGAAAAGCAGCTTTGCATCTGGCCTCCAGTGCTCAAGTCCTGGGGAAACCCAGCTATGTATTTAATAATGCCTTTAGGAGCAAAATAATTGCCTTGGGAAATGCTCTCTTTTTCCATTATGTTTGTTAGAGTCTAAATGTAACTTTCAGCTGCAGCTTTCTTGGGCAAAAGACCATCCTGGACACACTGACGCCTCTGTGGGTGCTTCAATTGATTTTGAAGGGGTCAAGGTTTCCCCCGTTTCCCTGTTTAACTTGTCCGTACAGGACTCCATGCACTCTTGGCACTAATTCAATGAGAAAGAACAGTGTGCTTTAGTAAAAGGAGACTTCAGGGTGGTCCTGTCAATGCCGTGAAGCCAATTTAAGCAATTTTGACTTAAGAAATGYCTAACAACCTTTTCACATACCAGTAGGATGGTTCAGGAAAAGTTAGTGGTTTCAGAGTGATTAATGAAAACTCACCTCTCACTTGGAGCTTAATTAATTCTTCTGTTAAAGGAATTACGGTTTTTGCTGTTATCTGAAAGTGGGCTGACCTTCAAATAACATGGCACGTACCTTAGGAGGAGAAATATTTCAGGGCGCGTTGATATCGTACCATCTCTATGCGCTTTGCAGGCATTTGCACATTTCTCTTCTGCCACTTCTGATAAAGACCTTACTCTGAGAAAAATCTGGTTCTTAACAGCTTTGGGTTATTCAGCAGTTGCCTTGCGCTGTATGAATGATGAGTGGACATTGACTCTACCCTGGTCATTTTAAATTACATTTTTTTGTAAAGAGTTTAGGTTTACTCCCAGTAATCTTTTCTGGTTTGGGATTGAAAGGCATTTCTTCAAAGCTTTTCAGTTCCCTAAAATTCTCTGCTTTATTAATGTAACAGAACAAATAAAGAAATCCAGGACATTCTTCTAATACTGTCAAAGCATTTAATAAGAAATGAAAGAAGATTTCTTTTGCTCCTACAATTATGGTTACTGAAGCAAACTGTGCTAGTGAACATTATTTGGTTTTCGATAATTTTGTTATTTGAGAGCAGCTTAGACTACTGTGCATACAGTTACGACCTGTTATCGCAGGGAAACATAAGACAGTGAATGCCCCGTGAACAACGAAGTCTCGTACAGGCAGGGAGGAAACAGTGATTTTTGTGGGTAAAGCATTCAATTAGGACATTAAAAAAAATTTCATTTATGTATGTTCCTCAGCTATATGCTTTCTGTGGGTCCTTGGAGGTGTTGTTTAGGAGCAAATATTCAAAGACATTTAGGCACGCAGCTCTCATGGGATTAATGGGACTTCACTGACTATGAGGGCCTCGTCTTTCTGGGTTTGCTTCTTTCATATCCTGTGTATTGCAATTGCAAGCTTTGGATAAAAAGCACTTTCTCTTAGTGTGTGTCATTTCATCAACTACCAAAATGGAGCCAGGGACCAAATATAAGCAGACCAAGTACAGGTTATACTRTACTGCATGGGTATGTGTGTGCGTGTATATATCCATGTGCATATGCACACTGTCTCTCTGGTAACCTTTTCTGTCCCTTTCTAGCTTTGTCAATGTCGACGTAAAATACTTTCTGTCTTCTTAAATGGCTTTCTTGACTTTCTGTTCTTCATTTTTCATCTGATTTGAATCTAAGCTGTGAGGAAGATGAACCTCTGACCTGCTGAAGAACATCACTCTTGTGAATAAGAATCTATGTTAAAAGATGTTTAAATTCCCCACAGAAATGAGTGTTTTTAAAGCAGTTAGATCTGTTTCCTTACAAATTTGACGTTATATCGTGCTATATCATGTGCGAAACATACAAAGGGCAAATTGGAGTGCTATGAACATGATTCTGACTAGATATAATCTACTATATTATACAACATGAAATTCGTTAAAAAGGTAGACAACAAATTATTTCAAAACAGGATGACAGAATGACTGAAGTATCATTTGAAAATATGGAAAGGGTATGTCTGCATATTTTAAGCATAGCTTTTCCACAGCTTTCTTTTAAAAGGAAATTCTGGAAAATTTTAGGCAATTCCACACAACCCCCTGGTTTTGATAGAACCGAGTCTGGTTCTCCAATRAAATCTATATAAAACCTTAGTTAAAACACACTGTCTCTACCAGTGCTACAGGAAATCAGATACCAAAGCAACGGCACCCAATATGCTGCTCTAGATGGAATAATTTCCTATTTCATTTACGGTCCTAATGAATGCTTCACTTTCTCTTCATTAAGTCCATATGCACCTTTCTTCGTCCTGGAGATAAGATAACAGCAGGCACTGCAGGTTGTGCTTAAATAATCATCATTTGTAAGACCATAAAGCGTATGATACAGTTCTATAGGAGTTCCCCTAACAAAATCAATGGCACTGTCACTGCGCTCACAAGCATTTACACAACAGACTGATCCAACTGCTGGCACCAAGTAACATTTGTTTTGAAATTCAGAGGAGAAGCCATCAAATTCTTCCAGGATTTCACATCATGAAAGAAGAATCCAGTAGTCCCCGTTATTTTATTTCTCCCGAAAAATATTGGGCTGAATATTTTAATTCACAGAAGAAGGAGAAAGAGTGTCTGACCCACCTAAAGCCTAAGTAGCCAGCGTACTGCAGGAAAACGAAAATGAAAGAAAATGCAGTCAAAGTTTATTAATCTAAAAAATTGTCAGTCTTACTTCTCTTTGTGTGCTGATCCTGTTTACGATCAATGTGTTCACATAGGAGTGGAAAGATTTCAATCAACAGTTTATGCAGCATGCCCAGTTTTCATGCATTCGTGTATGACCTTTTTTTACCCTGCAGGTATAATTGGTTTCTCAGTGACATATATTTTATTAACTTTTTCGTGCTGGGATTGCATTGAAGTAATGCTGCTTTTGCCCCCTGGAGTCACATCAGGTGACAGGCTTTTGAATCGCAATTTACAGAAATGGTCTCTTGTAGACACCCTGGGGAGGATGGGGATCTCTTACAGAGTGGAGAAACTACCCCTGCCACTTACAGAGGTTGTCCCTCATGATTCGTGAGCAATTTCAGCCTGGTGGGTCCTTTAAGGCTATTTCCATTTTTATATATTCTTCACCACCCTCATCTTGATTGTACATTTCAGTGGCCCCGCAGGGCTGTGAGAGCCAGGGATTTCTTTTTTGGTAGCAGCCATTCGGCTTCATTGCTCCCCTGTAAAACATCTGTCTCTTCTCCTGGGAGTCAGCAAAAACAGCATAAGGCAACCAGGAACAGCAGCAGGGAAAATTGAGAGGGGATGTAAAAGGCAACATGACCAAGGTAGGCAAGGAGCCAGAGTTTCTGTCCAGGCTGGTCAGTGGGCCAAATCCTAGACAAGAGAGAAACTCAGCAGTCAATCAGCCTACAGCTAAAAACGGCTAAGCAGCAGCAACATCGTTTTCCTTAACTGGGGATCTGATCAAAAGCCTGCTTAGGTCAATGGAAAAAGACTTCCTCTGAGATCAGCAGACTTTGGAACTGTCCTCCAAATGTGGTAATTAAATTTGGTAATTAAGATAACTTTTGCTGCTGCCTGTTTCTCTTAGCATGGCAGATCCCACGTTTCTGTTGTGGAAGATGTGGACTTGGATATGACTAACAAACAGGTGGAGTGGTTGCAAGGAAGCGGCACTCCAGAATCTGGCCTGTAAAACATTTATTACTAGTAAAGATGTGAGGGAAAGAAAAAACCCAGAGTGGTTCTCAACCTCTTGGTGAATTTCCAGAACAGCATGAGGCAGCAAATCCCCAGTTTAGTGGCTGCAAAACAAGTGCTGTTCGTTTGGAAATGCCATGAAACAGAAGCCCAGAGCTTTGTTATTGCYGCTTTGGAAGTCAAAATGATGAAATGAACCACTTGCTTTCATCATCGCTCCATCAATGAGTTCTTGCAACAGCCTTTGTTAAGGAAATGGGAATTTAGCATTCAAGGCCCCTTCTGAGAGCTCATGAAACATTGTGGGCATTACGAAATAGGATTGCAGAATTGTAAGTATTCGCTGCTGTTTCTTTGGTCCAAACGTCACCAGGAAGATTATTTTTTAAGAGGGACAGTTTGAGACATGACTCTAGGCTTCAGCTGGTAGGACCCAGAGATACCCATTGATCAAAGCCCAGTTCTGAGCCTCTTCGCTGGCTGTTGCACAGTGTCCCAGACCGTGCTCACCTGGGGCTGGAGCTGTGCTCTTGCTTCTCGCTCTCCA
This sequence comes from Oceanodroma leucorhoa, assembly GCA_030449065.1. Taxonomy (NCBI): domain Eukaryota; kingdom Metazoa; phylum Chordata; class Aves; order Procellariiformes; genus Oceanodroma; species Oceanodroma leucorhoa. The sequence continues at coordinate 1,357,476 of JASVER010000105.1, forward strand.
GCACCCAGCACGTTTTGGATGCCTCTGTGATACTGAGCAGTAACAGCGTTCCCAATTAGTAACAACAAAAGAAAGTGTCAGGAGTGCTTATTTTGGTGCTCTGTCCRCATCTCTTTATGTATCCAGAGGTTTTATGTAGATATTGTCAGGGAGCTGAAGGAAACCCACAGCCCTTTTTGTACAAAGTGAGAAATTACAGAGGACCAATTTGGGGAATACAGTAAAAGAACGTAAGACAAAACAAAACCCTATTACCAATACAACACTGTCCATCTTTGTCCTGACCGTAGAGAAGTCAGAAGCAAATTTGTGTCTTGTCTTCCAGCCATATATGTTTTGATCACGATCCACAACTAACTCTTTACCATGCTCAAAGCTATAGCTGGGCACAGAAGAGCAGGAAAACCCCAGGAGACACCAGGACTGAGTCACCACATCCCTGCAGGAGATACCGGTTGGGGAAAATACTACAGTGATCGAGCTGCAATTGCCAAGCTTGCCAGCCTGATGGAGAGCTCTGTGAGTGAAAGGCAAGCACTGCTCTCCTGGAAGGAATACGGCCGCTTGCTTGCAGGTAAACAGGCATTGCTGATCTGCCACCTGTAGCATTGYTGTGTTTGTTGTGATGCTGAATGCAATGAGGTCATGCTTTCAGCTATACGGGGGTACTTTTACCTGTTTTTATCTGTATTTTGCATGTTTTTTCTCTGTTCTCCTACTTGCCTAGCCGTCTCTCACAGTAAAAGCACTGCTGCTTGGCGTTTCCTGGAGGGAGCAGTCTGTTTCAATTACCGTGGCAGCAGCACACCATCGCTGATAACAAAAGCCATTGTGCTCCTGGCCCCAGAAAAAGGCACTGTGGGGAAATATGCCTCCAGTTTGCAGGCAACAGTCCAACTTCCTAATTTATTTTCAATATTCAAAACTTCACCCATGCCCTCTCAGTTTGCTCTGCCATCTACAACCCCAAAGAAAGGATCCTACCCATCCAAGTTTTGCAGGGGTAAAATGGCGCTTTACAAGTTCCAAGATGAGTAAGAGCACCAAAAACTAGCCCAGCTTCATGTTTCTCAAAAGGGATGCTAGCAGCTGTTCACAGGAACAACATCTTCAGTGCAAGAAGGTCTTGGATGCTTCACACATATTGATGAGCAAAGTCTCACCGTGACCTGTGAAGGAGAGAGGTTCTCTGACTCCGCTGTGTACAGGTAGGACAGCAAGAGGTGAGGTGACCTGCCCAGGGCAGTAGGCAGCTGGCAACAGAGCCAGAAATAGAAAGCCTCTTCCTGACCTCCAGGCCCACAACTTCCTGCTTCCAGGTCTTCCTTCTGTCATCTCAGATTAAATGATTGAGCGCGACGGCTCAGCGTGAGCGGAGGTATAAAATAACACAAGCGAATGTCTGTGTTGGGTTAGCACTGTTGTTGCCTGGGTTTAATGATGTATACTCAAAGTCATAGTTACCAGATATTCTGTGTTAGGGTTTCCCTGGAATCGCTAGCTATACTTCTCCATGTGCCAGCCTGTAATTTGTGAAAACACTACTTTGCTTCAATTTTTGAGTCATGTTTCATATCATTTTCTTCATGGTTATCAGGGCTGGGTAGTTCTGCAAGAGCTCAGTCAGCAKGAGAGAAACCAGCAGTACGCATGGAAAATGACAGTGATGGCAAACTTCAAAAGGTTCAGAGGTTCAGGCAGAGGTGTAATCTTATCCGAACCTCTTTGGTGTGGAAATTGAGATGGAGTGTCAGGAAAAAAACCTCAACTCGCTCGTAAGACATCTGGCAGATCAGAGTTTCAGCTGGGTTTGAAGTAACTTGAGAGTGACCTTTCCTGCACTGTTTCTGTATTTCGCCTTCCTGTCCACTGCAAACGAGAAGTGGCAGAAGCGCACAATGGTTTCAGTACGCGGGGACAGGCTCCCTGTTCCCCCATCCTCTGTCCTTTGTCATCAACACATTGAGGGGCCCAGCCTGCAAACAACAAAAATTCCAGCCAACCGACATGTCCTTTTTAAGCTTTACAAGAACGTTTTGGGTGGTTTTGGAAGTTAGGAGAGGAAGCACGCAGAGACGAATAATTATTTTACGTGAGCAAGCTTATTTGTATGGGGGCACCTCATAATGTGGAGGTGATATAAGGGTAGAAGTAATATAAAACTGTGCAGGATAAATTCCCCCTGACATACACCCCATGTCACTTCAGAGAAATTGATGGCTTGCATGGATTGTAAAAAGAGTACAGATTTTGGCCTTTTGTTTWTATGCAAGGCTACAAATCCCTGACGCTGTGATTGTTGCCCTTGATATGAAAGTCGCATGCTACGATTCAGTGGCTTTAGCTCTCCTCAAAAAGCTCATTAATCACTGATTGTACATGTGTATAATTATTCTGCTGGAAATCTCAATCCATTTTTTTAATGTAAGAGTCAATAGTTAGAGGTCTGTCAAGTCTATTCATTATAAAACCCTGTTGTCAAGAGTATGTAACTGGGCTGTAAACATTCGTTCTAATCTAAACAATTGCACAGAAAGAGTCTGCTAAAGGAGGTAAATTAAAAAAAAAAAAAAAAAGGAGAAAAAATCCATATGGCTGTTTTTAGCTACCTGTCCTTTCGTGAAGGCAGTATGAGGCATCCAGCTCTRCAGGCTCAGGATCAGCACAAGGCTATGGTGCTTCTCTCCTTTCTGCCAGCAGAAGGGAAGAAAAGGCTGCTATTATTCCCTCCTCCTTCAGATACTGCAGATGGTTTTCTGTCCCAGGCAGACAGCAGTGCAGGTCCTGGTGCCTTTCTAGCAGGTGTCTTTAACCAAATCCAGGTCCATTTTGTATTTTGCACAAAAGGTATAATTTTGATAGGTGGGAGTTTCCATCAAACCATGTCATGGTCCCCTCTGGCCTGAAACTTTGTAGCAAGATAATCCAAACCAACCCCTGCACGGGGTCCCTGGCAGGGAGACTGCTGCCGCAGCAAATGCCAGGAACTTGTGCCAGAGCCGGTGCTGCAGCCCCCCTTGCCATTGCCCCATGCCCGGTGGGTGGGTTTGATCGGAGGAGCCCAGTACAATTCTCGGCACCGCTGTCCCAGGCTGTCCGGGCAGTCAGCCGGCAGCTCCACATGCAGATAAAATAGGAGCATGAGCCTGGGGGAGGAGGGATCACCCGGTTCAAATCTGTTGGTATATGCATGGATCTGCCTACAATTCAGGGCAATTTTTGAGGTCCTCAGGGCTGTCTCCACAGCCCTGGGACTTTCATTAATTTCATAGCAGAGAGYTGTGTGTTGCTATGTGGAGAAACGATTGCTTGGATGGATAAGGAGGCCAAGATGATAAAACCTTTGAGTCCCATCCAGCTGGGGGGAATATGGAGGAGCTCAGTCCCTAAGCCCTGAACACCGCCACCTCCACTGCCTAGTATGGCAGAGAGTAGTCATGCCGAAAAYGACTTTCCCAATTTAAAGAGAGAAGTCTCTGATGTTTCCCCTTCCTCTCTGAAAGCAGGCATGAGAGGAACGAGTCAAATGAGAGGAAATCTCTGGCTTTTCAGCATGCCGTTTYGGGCAGGTGTAGTGCTGTGTGTGTCTGCTTAGTAATGACAGAAATGATTTGTGTGCATCATTAGACATTTCGATGTAGAATTGTTATGGCTGGAGAAGCACCTTTTGCAGAACTGGACCACTGCATAAGCAATTCCTTGTAATAATAGTATTTTTAAATGGCCCGTGGTTCCAAACAGAGCAGTAAAGCACATCAACAAATACRTAGGGAAACAGTCATACCTATGAGCCCCAGCTGCACATCCCGGACACTGTGCCTCTAAGAGTGTGCTGGCTAAAACAGGCTGTGTAAATGGCAAGGAGGACAAAGCAGCTTTCTGTAGCAAGGCACTGGATTAAAAAATCCCTGAAAGTTTTCTGCTTCTATCTGCAGGTGTTCCTGCTTTACGAAACAGAATCTGAGGACCAAATCTGCTCCAAGCAGATTCAGACTCACCCAGGATATCTATAGGAACACTAGGGCTTGAATGCAATGTTTCTTGAAACCCCCAGGTGTACAGCATACAAAAGAGGAGGGAGGACTTCCCTGCCTCCCCCCAGTCCTTATGCTCCACCAAGATAACCACTGCATATAGTCACCACATGCAGTGGCCACAATGTCTATCAATTAGTAGTGCGTGGTGCCTAGGAGAACTGCAGAACCATGTAGTCTGGAAGGGAAGGGCTCTAGGGAGGTCCTACCTCTGGCTCCAAGCAGAGTCAGTACTGAATTCAGACCTGGCTTCTTAGGGCTTCATCCAGTCAGGTGCTGGAAACCTCCAAGGATGGAGCCTGCACAACCTTTTTGAGTAATCTGCTCCAAAGTCTGACTGTCCTCATGGTGGAAAGGTTTTTTCTTGTATCCCATCTGGACATCCCCTATTTCAGTTTATGACCACTGTCCTGTTATATGACCACGCATCTCAGTGAGGACCCTGGCTCCATCTTCTCAATAACCTCTTCATAATTACTGGCAGGCTGCTGGTAGGTCCCTCAAAGCTTTCTTTTCTCTTCCCCAGGCTGAACAAGCCTTGTTTCCTCAGTCTTATCTCACGCAGCAAGTGCTGCCACCCCAAATATCTTGGTGACCTTTGCTTAGCTCACTCTGTTGGTCAACATCCTTGTGTCTGGGGACACAAAATTGGACACGGTATTTGCCCTGCAGCCTGATAAGTGCCAAATAAAGAGGAACGAAATGATGTTGTTATTCACCATTCTAAACTTAAAGAAACTCTGGTAGGAAATATTTTTAGTCCTTTGTGATTTAACATTTAGCTCAACCCTAAAATCAGAGTGAAGCCTAAAAGAATCCATGAACTACTTTTTTTTTTTAAACATTCCTCACAGCAACGCTAATAAAAAATTGTTGAAGATGTAAAAAGGATTCAAAATCATAACAGTTCATCGAATGCAATTAAAATATTCTCATCTTTCATTTCAGCACTGCCTGCTCGTTTGTGCATCAGAGACCGCCGGGCTGAACAAGCAYGGCAAGTATCGATGTCAGCTCTGAGCCATTTTGGGGAGCGGGCGTGCTTGCCTCAGGATGTCTGAGGGAAGGGAGCAGCCAGCTCAGAAAGGAAACAGGATGGCCTAGGGATTTCCAGGCTAGGACTCTTGAAGGTGTTCCTGGATGTTATATTGCTAACACAAGGGCACCTTTCCAAGGGGGATATTAAACCCAGTGCTGCTGGCCTTCTAATTCACCTTGGTGAGTTGGAAGCTTTCCTCATGTGGTTGCTGAAGCCTGTCGCTGGCACCTGAGACTGCTTCCTCAGGAGTGGCAGGCTGTGGTGGCRTCAGTAATACCTCACAGACCAGTAGAAATACTAAAATATTAAAATAGATGTGTATTTGGAAAATGCCACTGATGAATGGCCAAAGCTGAAAGACTCTGACTTTATTACCCAGACTTTCAGTGAGTTTTTTTTTTACTTTTAATCCTTCAGGCAATATTTCCCCCATCTCTTTGCTCCTAAAATCAGATTTCATTTCTTCAGATTTTAATTTTTTGGAGAATAAGCTGCTGTAAATCTTTGGAGGGTTCTCAGAAATGTGATGGCTGCTGTGTCAGGCATTTTGGTTGAAGAAATACTGCAGCTGAGTTGATGGAAAATAACCTATTGCTTGCTTTTTTTAACCATTCCTTGATTTTTTTTYCCCCCCCTAAAAAGGACAGAACTGTAACTGGTCACAAGTTAGTGTTTCATCTAGGCAAGGAATAAACCAAAAAGTGTCAAAAGTAAATAGCTAACCCACTGGGATAATGTTACCTTAAAAGTGTTGGAGGATTTGAATATATTTTTTRAGATGGCGTTTTTGGACTTCTTCCCATTCTCACTCCTTTGTTTTGAATGCAGATAGGTTATACAAGCATCGCTTTCGCTCACAAAAGCTGTCTGAATCTAAAATGAAGCATTTTGAAATTAAAAAAGGCAGTCAGAAAGATCGAGACAGTGAGCAGCCCTCTCAGAGAACACTGTTTGGAAATGGTATCATTAGAGGTGCTAGCGCTGAGACAGGAAAGTGGCTCAACAAAATTCCCTGCGTCACTAAATATGACTTTCAAAACCTCATAGTATCTTCTGTAAAAGCTACCATCCTGTCAAACATTTCTGCAGTTGATCTCTTTGCTGCTGAAACTATAAAGAAAGCTCAAATAAAGTTGCAACTATTTTTGCTGTAAAAAAAGCCATATCCTTTTTCTTTTTGTCTGCTTGTTCTAAAAACCTGGCTGTAAAGCATTTGATCAAGCTTTCAAAAAAATAAAACAAAATACTCCCTCAGACATAAAGCAATCTTGGGAAGTTTTGGCTCAAGATACAGATATTTGTGAGACAATGAAAACAAGATCTTGGGAACAAAATTCTGCGGCAGCCATAACTGTGCATTGCTATTGTGGCTTTAATTATTACGTGGGAAGACGCAGTTAGATATTTAGAAAAGCTGGGGGATTGATATTACTACTGAAACACTGAAATGGGGCTGGCAGCCATTATAAGGATGGTGTATCCTGCAGAAGCACAGCTGCTTTCCAGCCCCATGTCAGGATATGGCCATGCAGCAGCGGGCAGGCGAAAGGAGGTGCTTTTGTGTCTTTTGTAGTCTCCCTGGTAAATCCTCTTCTGAAGGGAAATGCCAGAGAATGAATGCAGCCGGAGTGCTCTTTCTCCACATCATTCAGGTGCAGGTCTCGGTCCCAAATTGGGAGCTGATGTTTAGCCATCAATAGGGTATTTCATACCCGTCTTGACCTGTTTAGTTGTTGGCAACCGGGCAGCCTGCTGCTCTGTGCATGTGTGTGAGCCCACACCTCTTTTAGACAGTTACCTGCTAATAATCAGAGCTGAGCTGGCAGCACAGAGGTCATTAATGGATATTAAGATTTCCGTCAACTCTGACCTGTGTCTGATTTAAATCAGGGGTCTAGAAATGATAGCTGACCACCTTTGTGACCTCCTGCCAAGCAGTTATATCAGTATTCAATATATCAGATTTTTCCAACCATATATGTTCCCTCATTTCTATGTTTTTCTGTCACTATTTTGTCACCTTTATCTACCTATAATTTTCTTCAATAAACTGACAAAATTACTTTGTCGCTCGTTTTCAAGGCTGGAGTAAGCATTCTTCAAACAGATGTTAAGCATTAAAAATAGAAAGGAGTAATGATGAATAATTGGGATGATCTGAGTGAGAGATGACAAGAAATGAAGGAAATAATTTAAGGGGGAAAAATTATATTAACATCAGTAAGACAAAGTGAAGTAAGGATATAACTGCAGAAGTTATGCTTAGTATTTTTGAGGGACCCCCACCCCAAGCCCCGATACCAGGGACACGTCCGACGTGCAGTTAATGTCTGTCTCAGGTAGGGCTGTGGAGATTATGTTGTCCGTGGGGCAATCTCAAAGGTAGCTCTTTCTTATGCATATAAAATGTTGGAGTTATCCAGATTTAGAAAGGTGAATGTGTGGCTTAAATCTTCATCACTCCCCTTCTCTCTAAGCTGTGAAGTCTGAGCTTTGCTTTTGCAAGAAGCACAAGAGAGTCTTACTCCTTGGCGTTTTCCATTTTCAGAGGAGGTATTTGGGCTGTAGTAAAGGCATAACTTTTGTCAGAGAGTTGTCTCTGTGCCAGTAGTGGAGCTACAGGCATCAGAAAAAGTGATTGTATGTGACCAGCCCCCAGACTCTGTTCTGCAATTTTCTCTGTGTAGGACATGCAGTGGATGGCAGGATTGAAGTCTTATCATAACACAGCCAAGCTGTATAATGAAACTTTAATGTCAGAATCTCTCCTCAAACGCAGTACCTTGACACCTTCATCATTTTTGCCTTTTGTTATTCGAACCTGCTCCAGTTTTTCTAATTAGGTTGCCTGGTACCTAATGGGGGTTCTCAGTGTGGGCTCCTCACCACCACCACTGAGCAGGCGACAAAGTCCGTCACCCCTCTTCACTATGATCTGCCGGCTTTACAGTGTTTTTTATCCATCATTTACAAGCAGTGAACAATTTGCTGTCCAGTTTTGTTCTTCCTAAATGCCTGACGTTGATTCGGGGTTTCTCCTTCTCCTTGGATGACTCCGCTTTGGGTTATTTCCCCCTGGATGTGTTAGTAGAATACAGGTTTTGGTTTACAGTGAATTGCTTTTTGTTGCTTCTCGCTTGTAATTATCTAGATACATATGTATTGCTGTGGTTTTGCCCTTTCTCTTCTGTACTTGAGTGTGCACTTTGCAACCTCTTTTGCATCTCTAATGAAGGTATTACTCAGAGTCAAAACTGGAGGGAACCCTGTGAACATTTTGCTACTTCTTCATCACTCTCTCTCCTGCAGTTCTGCATAGGGCTCCTTATCAGTCTTCCTTCTGCTGTTGCTCTTCATGTAGGTCTTGATTAAGCAAATCATTTATGCTCATTGCTGAACTTTGAGTATGCAAACAAGCCTGGTCTTTCATCCAGTGGTTGCTCAAAACTTACTTGGAAGGATATAAGCATGCACTTAAGTGTTATGCTGAAGGCAGGCTTCTGTTTCGATTTCATTACTTTTATCCCTTACTTTTTGATTCTAGTCTTATATGTATAAAACATCAATAACTCCCTCTAGAATGGATTCTTTCTTTATCCCATGTCACTTGTTGCTTGTGTTTCCAATGCCTTCTTGAAGTTTTCTAATAGCTCTTTTTGTACTGCTTTGTCCATTATTTTACTGGAGATTGAAGATAAAAGTGCTGGGCAGTAATTGCCAAGATCATTCTTCCTTCTGTGTAAATCAATACTATATTTGCTTTATTCCCAGCCTTTGGGACTTCCACAGTTCTCCATGACTTTCAAAAATAATTGCCAATGGTTCAGTAAATTAACTGGCTAATTCCCTCGTCACCTTAAGATGCGTGCAACCAGACCAGCTGATTGATCTGTACGGTGGATATTCAAAATTTCCAACCATTCCTTTAACCTGCGCTACATTAATGGCTATTTGTATAGGTTTTTTGTTACTTCCCAATTGCTACATCCTTTTTTTCTTTTTTATTTGAGAGAAAAATAGTGAGGGGGTAATTTGGCCTTTGAAGAATACTGGTKGTTTCATCTTCCTCTCACTTATTAATGAAACTACTTTCTGGCCAGCTTTCTTTTCCCCTATGATATGTTTGCAAAAGCGATTCTTATTCCCCAGTACTGCTTGGGTTAGCATAAATTCAGCTAGGTTTCTCCTGTCCTTGTCATTTCTCTTCTGTTTTCTTCAATTTCTCTTCTATTTGCTGCTGCTCGTTTCTGGGCTCTGTTAGCTCTAAGCGAAGCAGCTTGCACCACTGTTACTGACCTATTCCTACAAATAATTAGAAACTTAGCTGAGCCAGAAGGATCCAATCCATYGCCAAATTCTGTCCCACCTCTCCTGTGCTGACCTGGTGTCCTCTCACACCTGGATTTTTTCACTTTCTTTTATTTATCAGCAATGGAAAAGGAATAGCTTTAGGGCAGATATTTATGACTGACTTTCCAAGATACTTCTCTCTTTCCAAGAGAGACATAATAGGCAGGTGCCAAGATTAAGCAAGCCCTGTGTTGCCAGTTCCCCTGAGGTCACGGCAGAGACCCTCCCTGAAGGTGGGTGCCCGCTTTCTCCGTAATTTGTTGCTGTGACCTCGGCCAGTGTATGATGTTCAAGCCCAGAGTTCCTTTGTTGTTCTCTCTCATGCACTCATAAGGGCACTGACTTACATGACCTAGCAGGACTTTCCATCTTTAACTTCTTTGAAATGGTTTACCTTTTACAGCAGTGCTCTCTAATTCCTTCATTTCTTGGTCATTTCTTTTTCCCAGAAGCTCAGTTTTATACTTCCCAGCTCTCAAAATGCTCTCACTTTAATAAATGATACCAGTTTACAAGTGTCGCAAATGAGCGGTTTAGAGGCCGCTTAAAGAATYACCATCAAAGGCATTAGCAGAAAGTTATTTTAATAGAGATTTATAAAAGCCCAACTTAACAGACTTGGATGGCAAGGTTCACCTGTCATTTACTACATGGATGAAGTATACAAAGGAAAATTGTGTTATAATTGAGCTAGAATGATTTGTACAGAGACCGAGGAAGAAAAGGGTAAGGGAGACCCTCCTGCTGAGTCTCGAGATTCAGAGAAGATCCAGTGGGATCCAGTCTTWGTCTCACACTTGGACAACAGTTTATGTCTAATATGAAAAGGAAAAGGACACCCCCCCATTGAGTCACGAGATTCAGAGTAGACCCAGCTGGATCCACTCCTAGTCMCAGACTTGGTCAACGATATATATAATAATAAAAGGGTAAGGAGACCCTCCCGTTGAGTCACGAGGTTCAGAGTAGACCCCCTTGCTTTCTAAACTCCTTCTCAGAGAGGAGTCTAGGTGCAGCTGGATCTACCCCTAGTCTCAGACTCAGTCAATRGTTTATATCTAAGGGATACGTGTTTAGCAGCAGTCTAAGGTTCATTCACAGTTTTAAGGTGAATCACAAGATTTTAGCAGCACTTAATCATTAACTAATTTAACATTTACGAATTAAGTTAGTAGAGTCTACTACAATCACAACAGTGACTTAATTACAAATTATGCTTACTAATAGTACACACACACACACACAGACAGAAATATATATAAATGTAAAAAAGGTATACCTGTTAAAAATTCCCCTCAAGTTCAGTGAAATAGTCATGTCAAATGYCTCGGCATTTCTCAACGGGCAAGGGGTTGAGCCTTGAGGAGTGAAGGGTTTCAGCCCAGGTCCCGTTGTCAGCTTTCAACGATGGTCCTCCAAATATCACAGACTCGAGAGGTCGCAAGCTCTGAGAGGCGTCCCACTCAGAGGGAGATGCTGGGCACAGCGCGCTGCGGTCCAGGAGAGCTCAAAGGGTCTCACTTGGGACCACCGTTTATAGGTTTGCAAGATGATTGGCTTTAGTCATCCATAAATTTCCATCCTGGCCACGGTCCAAGGTGGTAGTTACTAAAATTCTCAAGGTTTCAATATTGTTCCACTTGAGCTATGACTCAGATAAAGGTATCAGGAGATGAAACCTGGGTCAGGCAGTAGAAGTATGTTCCCAGCTTCAGCTATGCAGAGTTTCTGATACGGTCAAGGAGCACTCAACCACCAGACTMAGTACACCAAAGCCAAGGTTTCACGGGAATTTCTGAGATCAACAAGCGGCCCAGATCAACAAGAGGCCCAGGAGGTGGGACGGGGGCAATGCACCACCACAACAAGCTGTGCTTCGGCCACTGTTCTTGTCATGCTTGAAGTATTTCTGAATAGGTAATTATCACAAACTCTTTCCGGATTTAGGGCAGATTTTTTCCTGTCCTGCTCCTTGTGGTACCAGCCCTCAAACTGGCCTGTGCATCTTCTGGAGTGGGTCGTCGTGTTGTCGTCAGAGTAATGTAATGTAACGTAGTGTGTTGGGAAGTTCACACAACCTGTTTCTCGTTAGGCGCCGCTGCTATCCTAAAACTATGATTTTAAGGAAGGAAATGTTTTTTCTCTTCTTTGATGTAGTTCCATGTTCATATGCCTCTCTTTTGCTCATTTTCTTCATGGTGGAGGCTGCTTTCCTTGCTCCTGTGACCAGGTACTTGGACATGAACACAAGTTACCAGTTACTTGTCTTAGGGGGAGTGAAGGAAAGGGGACTGGGGGGAGGACCATTATTTTCTTTCTCGTTCTCTTCAAGATCCTTTGATTAGCTTTTCTACCACACATCTTTATTACCACATTCCTGGCTTCACACTGATTATCTCTGATACAGTCTTCTGAAAACATATGGATAAGACTTTAGAAATGTATTACAGGAAATATTAAAAGTACTATCTTGTTACTAAATTCATAATTATCCGTCTTCTGAGAGTATCTTATAAAGACCAAGCATGATAGCACAGATGGTGTAGTTAGAAACAAGGCGCTTAATTAAAAAAACAAAAAAAAGAAAAAAAMCCCTAACTTTTATTTTGTACACTGTCTTGATTTTTCTGGGTAGCTCCTCTCACCATACTGCTCCAGAAGCTTCGTGCCTCCCTTATGATATTTCTATTTAATGCATGTTGTGCATCTTGCCCTGACAGAAGCAGTCCATGTCCCCGGTTAAACCTTTCAACACTTGCAGATGTTTCATCTCACGTTGTTTAAATTTCATCACTACCCAAAAGAGGAAGCTGAATGTCTCAGGACCCCAATAAAGGGGTCTCAATGACAGTCCCTGGTCATACTGCCCAGTCCCTGCTCTTCAGCTTTTTTCTGAGCAAGACTCCATTCGCATTAGGTGGGCATCTATATTGCTCTGAAAAAAGTGGATGAACTTGGACTCTTCTTTCTTGCATGATTGAAAATATTTTTATGTATGGAAGAAATTCCCACTAAACCCTAAAAAAATAATAGAAGTCCAGCATGTTAACACAGTAGGTGACTTGCTGTAGTCAGTGGCAGCATCTTTTGCTTCCAGGCAATTCGCCCACTCTGACTTCGTTCTTTCTTCCCTGCTGTCTCGTACGCTCAGGAATAGACTCCAATTAATATTTGCCATGTTGCCTCATACTCAGCCATCAGGTAGATTTGAAAACCTGCCCATTCATTAGGCACTCCCACTTGAAATGTATGAGGTGTTGTGGAGAATGACCAACGGAAGGGAAGGTCCCCAAAAGCTAATGGGGGTCAGAGAGCAAGCAAACACTGGCTTTGAGTAAATACCTAAAAGGATGCACACCATTGCTGTGGAGGCTGAGGTTTACCTCTGTGTGCAGGGCTGCTGAAGAGAGCCCTGGCATTTGTTTCTAGTTCTAGTGTCCTTGATACTTAAGGGATGATGAAAAGCTGCAAAGAAATTTAAAAAAYAAATGAAAAAAAGGACAATATAAATGTGAAAGATGTCGTCTTCCAAGAGTTTAGTTATCAAACAGAAGGTTAAGAGGTGACTTGAACGTGGTCTGCTGATAACTATTTGAGGAGAAGACTGCTGATAGTAGAGGGCTCTTAAATTCAACAGACAGAATCATTAAGCAAAACCCAGCATTGGGACAGTGAAGCTGTGTGAGTTTGGATCAGAGATAAGAAATACATTTATAGCAATGAGGGCAGTTAACTATTTGAACATCTTTGCCTATGTGGTGAGTTCCCTATTGCTCACACATTTTAAATCCAGATTACTGCCTTTCTAAAAATGTGCCCTGTGGCACCGCTGGGTTTAGTACAGACCCTGTGGATGAATTTCCATGCACTGATTTTCAGAGAAGGAGAAGTGGAAGTAAGACATTTTGATGGTCTTTCTTGATAGTATCAACTCCCAAACATTTTTTGCCCCCTTTCTAGCTCCTGAGATCCCCCTCACTCCATGACTTGCTCCATCTGCCAGGAGCTCCCTTCAGCTCCTCCTGCAGACACCACGCTTTCTTCCTATGTAGCAGCTCTTAGGTTTAAACTGCCTGGCAGTACTTCTAGGTGTGAATGGCTAGGGCAGGCAGCTCCCCATTCCCCATCTTTGCTGTGGCACAGGAGCTCAGCAGTCCCCTCAGGCATRGGAAGTGCATGACTGAAGCCTTTGTTCCAGTCTTAGCTAGACCGATTGCTTCACAGTATGGTTATGAAGGCCCCAGAGACTGCTCACGGTTAAATTGCACCTGATGGAGAGATGCACTCTCCTGTAGGTCACAGCAGCCAAGGAGGTCGATGTGTTTTGCCTGCTTGATAATAAGCTGGTTATTGGCTGTTTCCCTTTAGACATTGCCACCCATTTGGGAGTGCCTGCACAAACAAATCTGCAGCTGAGGGAGGATGCATTCATGCAACATTTATCACTCATACTGGGTCCATTTGACCCTCTGTGTATAACACACAGAGGTGTGTCATATTTTATTTTGTCACACCTGTGCCTACCTTCCCAATTCTCCTTGTAGCTATGGGCTGCCTGAAAGATAACAACTCCACACCAAATGCAGGTGTTTTGCCAAGGCTAAGGCTGAGACAAAGTGTATAAAAATGAAGAAAGGCAGGCAAGTTCTGAGGGTTCAGACTTTGCTCTAGTCCTGTTATTTAATGAGAAGATTCCCCTTTATCTTATCCAAAATTGTTTTCTGTTGCAATGTTCAGAAAATAATTTCCTATACCTTCTGTCTCACAGCAGGTTATACTGCTACATTTGTTTTCAGTCCTGGTCTGATTGCAAATTTTCTAAAATATGATTCTTTGTTCTTTTTAAACAAAGCAAAAAACCCTCCGARCTGAATTTGAAGAAAATGGATTGTCTTCTTTTAAAGATAGTTTTGAAAGATTTTGGAGTTTTTGAACTGTATAGCTATATGATACCTGTTAAGTCCTTTTTTTACTGGCTCTATAACCTTGGCAGGAGCTTGGAGCTCCTATTAGTCTAGGCAATGAGCAATAATAATAGCGATAATGATGCTTCTGAATGTTTAAAATAGATTTTATGACAATGTGTTGGTCCAGTGTGAGATAATCTTAAGTCTAATACGGTTCTGAATCTCAAGCTGTATAAAAATCCAGTTTTGAGGTGACATGTCATTCTGAGATAATCTTCCCTGCATAATGTGTTAAGGCATTTAGCCCTTTCTAAATACCAGTTACTGAGTTTATAATTTTATCTTGGAATTTGGACACATCAGAAGAGTAATGAATAAGAGTGTTATCAAGAGCAGAGGACCTGCTGGCATGTAATTTTATGTGCTTGAAACACAAGCTATTAGAGGCGCAGCTTCACATGCTTGAAATGTAGTATTTTTTAATCTACCAAAATCAGCTAGCTATGTTTGGGATCCTCCTTAAACAATCAAAACATGTACAACTCACCAGAAACCCAGTCTTCCAGGCCTGGGACAAGTTGTGTATTTTTGTTTAAACAGCATGACAACTTCTAGCATGGGTTTGCCAGCAAACCCAATGAATAAGAAGTCCCAGTTACTTTGCATCTAGGCCTAGCAGTTTCAGATATGCCCAGCAGAGAGCTCTTTTTCTCTAAAACTCTGTTTCTAATGAATGTGCCCCAGAAAACTTGAGCATGAAGAAAGCACACATCAGATAAGAAAGGCAAACTATGCTGTAGTGATGTCCCAGGTCTGGGACAAAAAGAAACTCACTGAGTTAGCATGCTCTCATCTCCTTTTTAAATGCATCTGATCTAGTCTCCATTCCTGTGACAATTAGAAATTTAGACAAGCAAGGGTCACTGAAAGTTGGGGTTCAGCCTTTGGGTCCAGATGATAATCTTTCTTTGAGATATGTGACTGTTCATCTAATAGCTAATTACTTAAGGATGCTTATTTAAAAAAAAACAAACAAACAAACAAAGAAAATTTGGCTGTGAGCATTGCTTGAGGACTTTCTCCAGCAATGCTAAACACCTTTCCCTTCCTCCTGGCTGACTGTTTCCAGGATGTCCAAAACCTGCGCTCCTGAAGCCACAGTCTCATGTGGGAACAGCGCGTGCAGCACCTGCATGCAGCAAACCGCTACACCAATGGTACACAACACAGCACTGAAGACAATGACCGACTGGCAGTAGCTCGACTGGTCACTCTATCTCTTTTTTCCTTTCCTCTTCAGAACAACTATGGTAAACTTCTGGAGTACAAGTAGTCATGTCTTTCTCTTCTGGTTGGCACCCGTTGCTTGGAGTCCCTATGAGGCTGTTGCCGTCCTCAGAAGTGCCACCACACTGGACCAGAGCAGTGCTGGGAGTACGTATGGGAGCCCCAGGGCTCGGGGACACCCTCTCAGTGTGTAGCCAAGATGATGTGCATTGCACATTAAAGTGCAGCTTAAAGGATAACACCTAAAGTCAGCTGAAACCAGTGTGTCTTAAATGCTTTTCTAGTGTTACTAACTTTTCCTTTTTTTTTTTTTTTTTAAAGAACTCCACAGGACTCAGGCCTTGCTAATTCATATTTATAAGTAAATTCTCAACTTATTCAGAGGAACAGATTCTGAGGAAGCCCTTGGAAGTTTGCTGCAAGCATTCGCTGCTGGCTGCCAATACAAAGCTGCAGGTAATGAAAAGTTCTTAGCCAAATTTTCTATAAAAACAAAAGGAAAGAAAAATGTTCAAGTTCTGGAATTTTATATGTAAAGTATGATGCTAATCTTAAATGTTTCTCCTTTTCCATGCCACCCTGGCTTCTGCATTTATAATCTCTCCATAATTCCTCGATTTAATTGGCTTAGTTTGCAAGAAAAAGATGAGAGGTTTCCCTTTCCCCACATGACTGCATCAGGTTTGCTTAAGYTATGATGCAAATAATGATGAATTATTTACTTCTCTTCTTGTTCATGAGTTATGCACAGACCTATTTTTATGAATTAATTTGTAGTCTCTAGCCATCTCTAGTTTATCCTTGCTGGAAAGTCCAGCCAAATCTTCCTCAGCAGATTTTCTGCATACTTCATTGATGCTGCCCAGGCCATGACTGGTCACTTAAGTTTCAATGCGTGGTCTCAGATCGCTGAAGGGGTGATGGCTGGTTTTGATCATGAGATAAAGGATGACTCTGTAAGGAACGATATTTCCCATGCACAAGTATTCTGGCTCCTACACAAATGCAGGCTTTGCAATGACCAGCCCAAACCTCTGTAAACATCCCTATGACCAAAGCACAGTCAATCGAGGGCTATTGCAGAGTAGACAGAAAGGTGCAGAAAGATGAGGAAAGCAAATGGCTGCTCTGACACCAAAGGAAGGCTCCTGAATTCAGTCCCACCTTGCTCTTTTCCAGTTCTCCACTTTAGACCTAGGAAGAAGCTCTGTCTACATCTGTTGGCAGAGAAAATTGAGACTCAACCTCTTTCCTCTTGCTTGCTCCAGAGCTTGTTGGAAAGTGATTCAGCCAAATGATGCAATGACACTACTCATTATCAATTTTTCACAGTACACCAGCAAGTTAGTTTTCTTATGGAAAACCTTACTTCACCACTTTTTATCCATCTCACCCACAGTCTCCGCCTGAAGGCTGCAATTCTCTCTGAAACTTRTCAGTTTGGTTCCCTGGCCAATGTAGAAAGTTAATTAGCTGTTTTCTGCTTTTCTGTGCCTATGCCTTTCTCTGGGACAGAGAAGCAGCCAGAATTTGGATGCCTGAGTGATAACATGGACATCACAGTGCTGCCGGCCATCCCTGCCGCRACGCTTCTCCACGCACGTAAGCAGGTTGGCTGCCTAAAACATAAGCCTTGTCCTCTCCCCTCCTTGATCCCACCCAAACCTTAAAAGCTCCGGAAGACCCTGGAAAATGGTTCTCTGCAGTGCGGGGGAATGCGGAGCTCCCCATGCCCACCCTGACGTTACCTGGTGTTGAGGCGCTCATGCTCCCATCCTGGGCGGGCGCTGAGTTCGCTCCGTGCACCAGGAGGGCAGCAGCATTTAGGAGGGCAGGATAACTGGAGAGCAGGCCAGAACTGGAAGGGGCTACTGATGTGAGGGTCCCACAACCAGCTCAGGAGGAGCACAAGGCAAGCACATTTACCACAGCTACAGGCTTCTGGGAAGTTCCAGTACATTTGTGAGGTTACTGAGAAAAAACAGTAGTTAGCAAAGACCTGCATGGCTTTTCAAGCCTCAGAATTTGCTCAGGAGCTGAGTTTGATMCCTGCCAACAAAGATAAAATCTACCTGGTTTTAGCGTTGGATATCATTAATGCCTGAGGAGACTTTAATAACATCAGAACATATTCATAACTGATCCTCAGTGATTTTTGCATGCACATCTCTATCTAACATATCCTTCTACCTTCCCCTCTTAGGCAGACTCTTCTGCAATTTGTGAACACATCTTGCACGGGGCTGACAGCCCCTTTTTGCAGTGGAGCCACCACACTAAGCAGTGAAGGTATCCAGAAGGAAAAACAACATTTGGAAAGGTTTGTATTCCAATTCCTGATTTCATGGATTAGTCTCAAAGTTATATTATCTATTCTGTCTGAGTGGCAGCTGTTTATAAGCCTTGAGGGAGAAATACTAAATATCACTTACTCTTCCTTAAGAAAGATGATCTTATTTATTTGAACTGGTTTTTAGTTTGTGCTTTTTACATGCCCCAAAGCACCAAACATTACTTCGGCACTCCGGAAGTGTTCTGTCCTGTGCCTTTGATTCAGCCCACCCTGCCAGGCTTGACACGTGTTTGACAGTTCAATAGCACTTTGTATTTACATGGTAATTGAGATCTCCAAAGTCCCTAACAGAACATGGCCCAGCTTCATCCCCTGTAAAAATGACTGACTGGCCCAGTGATACCCTAGCTACTCTTCATAATATTCCTGTGGGATATGTAATATTCCCACGAAGTGGGTCAGAAAGTGTAAGATTTAAAGTGCAAAGCTTCAAAATAATTTCATATCATGTATTCAAGCTGACCCCAGTTTTTCATCGTTTCAAAGCTGTTGCATGTGTTCTCTCCATTTTTCTCAAAAACTTGACTGAGACCAGAAAGAGAATGGCATCACCATTTTATTCACCATCATAAACTTATTTGGATAAGACTTGCAGTGAAAACAGTCTCCCAGAGAAAAACATAGGCCAGAAGGAAGCTGGAAAAAGCAAAGGTTTTAATCCGTGTTTTAAAGTTGGCCACTTTGATGGCTGTCCTTGCTGTTCAAACACATTTGGTTTGTTCTGGTTCCTCATCCTGTCATCAGCTGAGAGAACCAGGAGTAAGAGATATCAGCAAGCTCCAGGCCACCCAGCAGATCAATAGTTGAGTTGAGACAAGAAAATAGTTCTCACCTCCTGGGGCTGCAGTTAGACACAACTGCCTCTTTTGTGCTATCAGAAAAGCCCATTAAGAGCAACCCGTTTATTCCAGGACAAACAGATATAATTTCTTCTTTCTTTTAAGTCCTTTCTAGTTCTCTCTCACCAAACATTGATTTAAAAATGGACATTTATCTTCCTTGGGCAGAACACTTTCGGATATTTGCAGTCCTCTGAACTTGCTCTCTAACATTGGAAAGTGATAGTGCTAGTGAATCGAAGCCTGCAATAGACTTTTTAATAGGCAAATAATACCACCAGATTTACCTGCTGACAATGGAGTTGATGTTAATGGAAGACAGTATGAATGAAGGGAACTTTGGAGTCTTTTAATGCTAAAAGCCTGTAGCGTGTAGGTTTTTAATTTACAAGCTCCACTTGTCGTCGGGAGCCTGAGGCTTGCAAATGGGTAAAAATGGATAAAGCAGTTAAAGAGGTGCTGAAGTATTATTAGGTGTGGAGCGCTGAGTGCAAATACTCTGTGCAACTGCCACACTAGCTGGACGCAGAGGTACAGGCTGCCAGTCGCTGCCAGCCAGCACCAAYGTGCTTAGTGAGAGATCCGCACCTATTTCAGCGTGTGTTCACTGGGAATAGAGGATAGCAGCCTTACACTTAGCTACATGCCAGGTAGCGATCAGTAAGCTATTCTTAATAAGACTGGGCTTACGTACATTTCGCATTTTGTCTCCGGTTCCTCTCAGGAAGCCAAACTGAGCACAGATGTGCTGGAAATACTCCCCTGAGCTGCACCAGCCAGCCCTCCGGCAGGCACCCCTGCGCTGCGCAGGGTGGCCTCAGCCCTCGGCTGCACCGGTACTGTGAGATTTCAGGCGAGAGGAAACTGTGCTTCCCTGCTTTTGCCTGAAAACAGCAGGAAAAGCCCTACTCCCCCTCACTGAGGGTCTGCACGACTTGCAACGGGGGACCGGCCTGTGCACCAGATAAAACAGGTTTTGCTATTCTTTGATTTTGATTTTCCTGGGCGATGTGAAAGGAAAGGGGAGGGTAGATCATAGTATRTGTTTAAATTAACAGGAGCTATTTGGCTTCTTACATGAAGGACACATCCGAAAACAGGCACATCAGAGTAACGGGGGAGGCAATTTGACAAGAGGGAAGCACTTAAAATAATGGGATTGCTTCGTAGTGAACAATGAGGTCAGGGTTATGAAGAAGTCCGAACTGGGTCAGAGCTCCTCATTTCAAACTAATGAACCCCTTGATGACAGGAGCTGGAGTTTCTTGACGAAGGGGATGGACTGTTTGCCGCAAAGTGGTGATGTCAGTGTCAGTAGCGGCACCGAGACGTTAAAGACRGTAATTTAATTCACTTGGACAAGTGTCTGTCACCTTTCTGGTCAGGAAGGTCTGCACAAATTCCTCTTCTGGGTTCAAGTTCACCACTTTATCTTCAAAATATCAAGGCCAAACAGAGTTCAGTTTTACATGCTCACGTAGAAGTTCACCTTTTATTCACCAGAAACATCTTGTTTCATGGCTCATAAATATTAAACTAATATAAATGTAACCTCTCTGCTCTCGGGGCTGATCATGAATGAGTGATTTTAAGAACTAAAATTTCTGAGCTGCAGCCTCTTTCTCTGTCGTTAGCATCCTCTGCTAGAGGCTGAACAAAAGCACCAGCACCGGTGGTCAGCTCACATTCAGAAATGACCCCCCTACCCTTGATTCCCACCTCCCCTCCTCTGACTGCCCAGTTGTAGCAACTCAACAACCACGAATATCCCAGCCTGAATTTRTGAGCTTTGAAAACAACAATAAAAACCCAAATGTCTCCAATGCCCCATCCACAAAAGCTGTGCCCCATATAGTGTGAGGGCATTAGTGGTTTCTGTGGCGCTGCGGCCACACCAGTGCTGCCATGTCCTTCTTCAGTAATTTGTTGGCGTGCTGCTGAAAAGCAGCACTGTTTAGAAGTCACTGGTAACAGAAATGTCCAAGTGATTTTGTGCTGCAACTTTTGAGATTAAAAACTTGGCTGGGAAAAAACAGAAGTCATAAGTCTATTTGCCTCACCTACTTACTGTGTGCTTATCTGGAACAGCTTATGAAATTCTTTGGAAACCTAATGTATTTAGCAGATAGGGGCCAAGACTCTCTGTGAGCTTGCCAAAAGCAAACTTTAGTTCACAGTCTTGATATCATGGGAGAATTATACTTCAAATGGTCTGATGTAAGGCTTTTCTGACATTTATATGGTGAAATACAATTCAGTCCCATTTTTAAAGGGGCAAAAAAAAGGTAAACGGAAAAAGAAAATCTCTTGAGAAAGCTTCAATGCTGATGACCAACATTTAAAACTTACTCTGATCACCCTCATTTCTCCTACGGGTCTCTGAGAGAAGTTCTTGGATTCCCCTTTTGTGCAAAGAAAGATACATAGTTGGCTTTGAATCTCAAAGAATCAAATTTTTCCAGATACTGAATGCCCTCAGCTCCTGAGATTTCTGTCTGTCATCACATGGCACTTAAGAAATAGTCGATGTGCTTCTGCGCACTTCTGCCACCGAGCATGCCATGCTATTCCAACTAGAAAAGCTGTGCTAGCTCTAAGGCTACTCTTGCTCCTCCTGCTTCCTTCTGCCTTGTCTCGCTTGCTGAGAGCCTTCCTCAGTCTCACCTGCTACCCACTGTTTACAGAGATAGGACACAGAGCCTGCTGCCTGCYTCAGATTTCAAACATGACGCTCATCTCATACCCAGAGAAGACCACAAAGACAACTGACTGGATGAGCAGAGTGGTAGAAAGTGAAATTAGTGATAAAAAATGATTAAAAGACCATTTTGTAAATCTGCAGTGGCAAAAAAGGCCTGGAAAGGGTTGATGAGATCCTTCGCTGGAGACGGTGCCCAGGGCACTATTAATGCTCGCATGCTACAATGACGGGTGTAGAAAACCAGAAAGTGACAGGAGCTTGAGGTGGCTTTTCGGAGGGAAACTCAGTCCTCTAGCCGAGCCACTGAACCTCACTGGCTAGCAGAGACCTTGCACTAGAGTTGTGACTCATACAGGATGTGCCTGGTGAAATTTGTCATCTCCTCTCAGAGAAGGTAAGTGGGGTTGAGTATCTCTCCGAAGAAGGCCATCCTGCTGGGGTTGGCACCCAAATGGGCTCAAAGGGAAAAGCCRGTGTCCCAGAGAAAGCATAGGTGGATATTTTGCTACATGAGTCACAGGTGACTCGATCTTCACACAGGGGTAATCTTGAACTTTATACGGAGTACCTGTGCTATCATCAAAAGCAGATTAGAGCCTCTTCCCGTGCTCTCTTGACAAGCCTTTCAATCTGCCTGGATAAGCATGGTATTAGGAGGCTGAGGCTGCTGGAGGGTCTATTTTTCTGAGGAGGCAGGAGATGAAGTCCTGCCTGCCTGTTGTTATTCAAGAGTTGATGGCGCTTTCTGTGAAGAGAAAGCCGATGACTCTTGCCCTGTGTGAATGTGTTATGTTCCACTTCAGTTTCCATGGCATTTTGCTGTTCTTGGCCCAAATAATTGTTCAGGCCACGGTACTGAACAGCAAACCGTTTCAGGTCAGATGTGGCAGTATGACAGAACCTGTGATGAAACTTAACTTAGTGCTGATTTAAGAGAGTACTTGTGYCTGTGAAGAGTCACCATGGCTGTGGTTCCTATTCAAAGCCTCACAGTATGCCGAGAAAAGCTCCATCAGGCTAGACCCAAAAAGGTACCAATGTGTCTGAAAGTCAGAGGTTGCAACATACAATGCTGAGATGAGAAATCCAGGACCTGGAGCCCTGCATTAGACACCTGTGTGCAAGGGAAGTCCCGTGCCTCTGGCGGGCGCTCCCAGGCCAGCATGCTGAGCAGATGGCCTACACTGATCAAAAGGGTAGCTGAGCCTAGGGCTGTGCTTGTGGGGCAGTATGGTGGCACCTCCATCCCTCAGGAGTGGTGGTGTTCATGGGCCAGCAGCTGCTTCTCTGGCTTTTCCTTAAAAAAAATGAACAGAGGTCCTGGGGGTGATGGCTAGAGCTGTTTCCCCAAGATGCAAGAAGGTGAGGTAACATTCCCTCATTTGTCTGGAAGGGACCAAATCCACACAAATTAGGAGGTGTAGACTGGAGGTGAGAGGTAGCATGTGTGGGTTTGCCTCCCTCTCAGCTGAGGTCTCCTGCCTCCTAGCGCAGTGATGGGGGGAAGAGGGGCTCTGGCCACCCAGCTATTGTAAGAGAAGTTCCCATTTTCCTCTCATCACTTGGTTTGAAGAAGATGTCTGGACATGTGACATGAGTTAAGCATGTTCTGAAACCATCTCTCAGATCAGCCATCTTGTGGATCAAAGCTAAAGGTCTAGTTTCCCCATAGGGATCGTACTTGGGCATAAGTGTTAAGCTCAAGGAAGGAGTGTTTGCAAAAAATTCAGCTCTAGGCACCTGAGACACTCAAGTGAGATAAGAAATCATACCTCTGAAGTCAGCAGTCTGGGTGCCTCCTGGCCAGATGAGGATTTTTCTAATGGCAGTTTTAGATGCGGTGCCATGCAGAGAACTGGTGCTTATCCAGACCTTCAGGATCATCTTGTTATAGCAGGAAGTTTTCTGGTGTCTTTTAAAGCATTTACCTCTTCTTTGTCATAGAAAGTGATATTTGATGGAAGTGACAATCGGTGTGATCCTTTCGAACAAAGCAGCATGCATTACTGTTTAACGAAGCTTGTGATTCAAGGTTCTATGAAATATGCTTGGATTCCGCATTACGAGATCCAGTAGTAGAGGAATTAGCTTACTATGTACACAGGAGAAAAGCTTCGCTCTSGGACGATTTACAGAGGTTCTGGAAGAGGATTGGCTAGAATTTTGCTCTGAAACAAGGCTGCCGCTTGTATAGCAATTTTTATTGGCAAGTCCATCCCCARATGTGTTGTCTTATCATTATTTTCCTATTATTCACACTGAAAAAATACCACCATAAAAATATTGCTTGTTCCAGTATATAACTCAGTTACTAAGGTTACTAGATGAGATCTGTTTGGAATGATTTACAGCTCCTAAATACACTTTCCTCCCCCAACAAGCTGACTGAGAAGAAGAATCTGCCCTAATAAATTAACCATGGTAAATGCAGACTGACCTACAAATTAAGAAATGCAAGGTTAAATACAAACATCGATCAAAGACAATAACTATAAATAGATAATGAACTGAAGAAACAATGCCTGCAGAGCAAAAGGCTCCTGGAGTTTTCACGTTTGCTGGCAAATGCTACTTAAGTAGTCTGTTCACCAAAAGAGGAGGATACTGCTTACATGCATTCAGAGGAAATGTTGCGTGGCAGGAAGCCTTGTCACTTCTACCCAGAACAAGTCAAGAAAAAAAAAACATCCTCCACGAAACTTTGCAGTGAAGTTCAGCACAGCTCCTCCAGAGCCAGGGCTGTGACCTGAGGACACCTGCCCTCCCACAGATGAGAAATTGCTGCTTTGATTGTCCATTTCCTATTACTTGTTCCCTACAGACCACAACTGCCCTGTGGGGTGATGAAAAGGGTGCTGTGTCCCAAAAGAGCGTCTGATGTTTTGGGACATGCTGGCAGTCTGGGCTTCCTCCTGCTCCCTTTGGGGGCAGGTCTTTTTAACCAGTTACTATGTTTTGCACTTTTTCACTTATTTTGGCTTTGTGCTGTTGGTGAAGTCTGAAGCTGTGTTTTACAAATGGGCATCTTCTTATCCTTCAATTTGCAGGTGGAACTGAAATCTGTAAAAGTGGGTGCAGTCATTAACACTGAAACATAAATTATACGGGCAAGCAAGCAGATCTTCATGTGTCATCACAGGTCTATTGCCTTCAGGGCAGTCACATTGACATGAAGTGAGCGAGGATCCAGCCTCATATGAATGGGGTCCTTCCAGGCACGCATTTTGTTTTTGCAGTTGGCATTCCTGTTCTGAAAGGCAGGCCCTAAAGCTCTCACCTGAAGTGTGATCCTTTCTCTGGAGCCTTATAATCTGCCATCAAAGATTTTGGGAACACCCTGCTTCATTGGAAACATGATCCCCACTGGAGATCTCTGAGCCTGCATAGCTGTAAATAATGGACAGACAGATGCCCTTAGAGATGCCGGACAGCCCCTAGGGAGATGAGGAGCCTAGCAGAGTTCTCTGCTAATTAAAATCCTATTTTCATGTAGCCACCTCTGGCAGCAGGGAATATTGTCTGTAGCACTGGAAAGGATTTAGAGGCAGATTTAGAACTTGAATGGAGAGCATTGTCTTTCATAACCACGGAGGAAGAAAAACAAGACAGAAAGGATGTGGTTTAATTAGGCCACCAGTGTAATAACTCAGCTGGGAGTGCCACTTGGAAGCATCCTGTAGAAAACAAGCATCTTTTTTTTCCCTTAAGCCTTTTTCTTTGCAGGGCTGTGTCAGCTTTCCCTCTGTCAGGGCCCTGAGGATACAAGAACAGCATGGCTGAGGTTGCAAGAGGCCCCTGGAGATTGTCTAGTCCAATGCCCCCCTGCTCAAAGCAGCATCTGCTAGAGCAGGTTGCTCAGGACTGTTAACAGGTTGCTCAAGACAGTGTCCAGTCAGGTTTTGAATATCTCCAAGGACAAAGACTCCACAATGTCTCTGGGCAAGTTGTCTCAATGTTTGACCAGCCTCACYGTAAAAATGCTTTTTTCTTATGCTTAAATTGATTTTTCTGTATTTCAATTTGTGCTCCTTGCCTCTTGTACTGTCACCAGGAGGAAGCACTAAGAGCCTGGCTCCATCTTCTTTACTGCCTCCCATCAGGTACTTATACACAGTGATAAGATCTCCCTGAGCCATCTCTTCTCCAGGCTGAATAGTCCCAGCTCTCTCAGCCTCCCCTTGTATGTGAGAAACTTAGAGCCCTTTACCATTTTTGTGGCCATTTGCTAGACCCACTCCAATATGTCCATGTATATTGTGTACTGGGGAACCCAGACCTGGACACAGCACTCCAGGKTTGTCTCATCAGTGCTGAGGAGAGGGGAAGGGTCACYTTCCTTGACCTGCTGTCAGTGCTGTTTCTAAAGTAGGCCAGGGTGCTGTTGGCCTTCTTTGCTGTAAGRGTGCATTGCTGGCTCATGGTCAGTTTGTTGTCCACCAGGACCCCAAGGTCCTCTGCAGAGCTGCTTACCAGTTGGTTGGACCAGTCTATACTGGTGCATGGGGTTATTCCTCCTCAGGTGCAAGACTTTGCATTTCCCTTTGTTGAACATCGTGGGATTCCTATCAGCCCATTTCTCCAGTCTGTCAAGATCCTTCTGAATGGCAGCACATCCATCTGGTGTATTAGCTACTCCTYCCAGTTTTGTGACATCTACAAATTTGCTGAGGGTGTACTCAATCCGGTCATCCAGGTCATTAATGTAGATGTTAAACAGTACTGGCCCTGCTGTCGATCCCTGGAGTACACTACTAGCGACTGGCTTCCAGCTGGACTTCGTGYTGGTGATCATAACCTGTTGAGAAAATCAACCAGTTTTCAGTCCAATTCACTGTCCGCTTATCTAGCCTGTAATTCACCAACGTATCAATGAGGGTGTTAYGGGAGACATCAGAAGCTTTGCTGCAAGCAAGATCAACACCATACAGTGCTCTTCACTCGAGTCATGTYATTGTAGAAGGCTTTCAGGTTAGTTGAGCATGATGTGCTTTCGTAAATCCATGCTGACTACTTCAGATCACCTTCTTGTCCTTCAGGTTTTTGTACATGATTCCCAGAGGGATTTGGTCATCACCTTCACAGGGGTTGTAAGTGAGGYTGACTAGCCTGTAGTTTCCCAGAGCATCCTTCTTGCCCTTCTTAAAGATAGGAGTAACATTTACTGTCTTCCAGTCCTCAGGAACACGTCCTGGTCACTGTGACCTTTCAAAGATAATCAAGACTGGCCTCACAATGACATCAGCAAGCTCCCTCAGCACTCATGGGTGCAACCTGTAAGGTCCCAAAGACTTGTGTATGTTTGATTTTTTTTTATGCTCCCTAACCTAGTCCTCCTCCAGCGAGGGTAAGTCTTCCTCACTCCAGACTTTCCCACTGGTCTCAGGGGCCTGGGTTTCCTGCAGGCAAATCTTACCGGTAAAGTCGAACATGAAGATGACATTGAGTACCCTGACATTTTCCACATCCTTTGTCACCAGGACCTGCCCCATTCAGCAGTGGGTGCTACATTTTCCCTAGTCTTTCTCGCAGGGTTGGATGAGCCTCAGCAGTTTCTCCATGATATCCTTGACCTGAGCCTCCAGCAAGCAGTAAAACTCCCTAGACAGCAAGTCAGGTCAGGTCAGCAGATGGAGAGGGAACTCCATCCCCTGCAGCAGGGAGTCTCCCACTGCTATGACTCCAATGGACCTTAATGACCCCAGCCAGTCTCACCAGGAACTCCCACTCACACCTTCTGTCCATGGGCCCAGGAGCCTAATTTAAGCTCATGTCTGGGAACCATGTTCTGGCCTGAGCTAGGACACAGGTGTGCCTGTGCCCAGCCCTGTCCTTTGCTATCCTGACCAAGCTTCCTGGATGGACCCTGGACCTTTTGTTGTAGTTAATGTTGCCTCCAGTCCTGTCTTCTGGATAAATCTTGGGCCTGCATTACAGGTAGGTTGTAGGTAGCTTTGTCCCTAGTCCTGTGTCTGATCCCGTCTCCTGCTTCCAGGATGAGCCCTGGAGCTGATTCAGTGCCATCAGGTGTCTGACGGTCACCAGATGTGATTGGAGTAATGCCACTGTCACCTGCCTACTCTGCTAGGGAACAGTGTGACTGCACCCCATTGGGTTGAGGGCACTGACTGTGTTTGGGTCACCCTTGGGTCCCAGCTTGTCCCTCCTTAATGGCACAGCCCTGCTCTTGCTGCTTCCTGGCAGCCTCAGCCAACCCTCTGGTTCCCTCTACTCAGCTTCGTGAGGTTTCTGGAGAGGTGCCTCTCCATACGTGTGTGTGCCCTGGGGAGATCRTTCTCCCATCCCCATATGTATGTAAACATTGTGTAACAAATTGTACACCAGATTATAGGAGACTTCAGGTCCCACATGGGCTTCCCCCAGACTTTACTTTCAATTCCTGGCAACTGAAAGTACTTTTGAAAGAAGAGTTTTTGCCCTAGAGATTTGCCACAAGGTGTTTCTGTTAGTTAATTCTGTTTCTTCTCCACCCTGCCTCCTTAGCTGAGGTCTTAGAGACTTAATTTCCTCGCTGTTATCAACTAAATGCCCATCTGCTTTCTGATTCACTTAAGGTGATTTCTAAATCAAGTTGGTGCCGCACATGATTCTTTCTAATTGGTACACTCTGACTTATCACTTTGGAGAAATCCTAGCCATGCCCTAAATCCTGATGATTAAGTCAGCCTCTTAATAATATCCCAAATCACTTCTATGCAGATGTACAATAATAATTTTATGAGGCAGTTTGTTGGCTGCAGAAAGGTGTAGGAGAGGTGTGAGCCTGTCTCAGAGCATATTGCTCTTTTTAACGCCAACCAAGAACCATCTTGTCAGCGAGGCATTGCTGTATGGTGCCAAGGGGTCTGCCTTCCTATCCGCCCCTTGCCAGCTGCTAAAATATCTTCTTTCTTATCACTCCATTCTCGCCAAATTAGCCACCTTCCTCAGGAAACCAGCTGTCTGGTTGTGCACTGAGCACACCACGTTATGCTTGCGTACCCGGGCACAGCTCTCTTGGCTCATTCACATCATCTTGAAATGGGATTTGGAAAAATCGCTGAACCTGCTGTTCCACAGTACCTCTGTACACACRGGGATGGTGGCATCTCATCTCTCCTTGATTTGACACTGTTCTGGATGACAGTACTTAAAAGGAAGGGTTTTCACTTTCATCAGGGGAACACGGTGAGCKCTCTCCTGCATGTTGCTGCAGCAAAGTTCATCTCCGAGAGAATGCTCTGTCCTGTGAGGAAAGGCTGGTGCCCAGACCACACATGTGAAACGCTGTCTCAGCATGGCACTGTCCATCCAATGCTTATATTTTCTGTGATCCATCATCCCAGCGTGGAGCTTCCTATCAGTTGGGAATGAGGGGAAGAGGAAGGAGACCAAGGGATAGGTGAAGATTATCTCACTACCCTTCTGTCTTTGCTCTCGTGAATCCTATGGGCTGAAGCTCCATGTAAATCCCTTCTTGCTGAACCCGACCCAGAAACTGGGGTGCTACTTGCCACAGCCTACAGGTCAAGTTGTTCTATGCTGGGACAGCTCTTCTTGAGATGCAGCTGGAAGGAGCACAAAGAAACAACAATACACGGTGACACAGCAGAGGAAACAGTAGTCCAGCACACTGGCAGCCTAAATGTTGTCAAATGTTCCTCCTCTTCTACTCCTTGTCCCAAAATAGCAGTTCAGCTGGAGCAAACTGAAGAAGACACATG
The DNA here is from genome assembly GCA_030449065.1 of Oceanodroma leucorhoa. Lineage (NCBI taxonomy): Eukaryota > Metazoa > Chordata > Aves > Procellariiformes > Oceanodroma > Oceanodroma leucorhoa. Next base: position 1,386,707 of record JASVER010000105.1, read on the forward strand.
ATAAATGCTCACACACACACAGACAGCTGTGTTCGTTAACGGCAGTCGGGACGTGCTCGTTGCTGATTTGCTGCCAAGGTAAAGCTGGAAGAAACGGTGACAGCTAAGAGGAAGCAGTGCTTTCAGATCAGGCAATTTAGATGCTGCCGTGGTGCCCACTCACAGAGGCTTTACTTTCTGCTAATGGGAGATGTTCTGAAGGGGCTAAATCCCTCTCTTAATCCATGCCCTCATAAATTCACGACAGCTGATGGGCATCTTTTGTTCTAATGACTTTGGTCCTCGGATGAYGACTTCTTTACCCACATGCCTTTTGGATTTAAACTACATTAACCAGCAGCGTTACTTGCCTGCATATTAGTCAGCTGTTACGTGTTTAACTAAAGAATAACACAGTTGAGTTCACACATTTGTTAAGTGATTTATGAAATTACAGAAAGATTTGTTCAGATAACCTTAATGGATTTTATTAGCACAGCACTAATAATTTAGTGCTTTGACAGAAAAAAAAGAAACAGCTCCTTCAGGCGTCTTCAGCCTAATTTCTCTTGGGTCGCAGGACAGAGTGCAGCAACCCATATACCCTGCTCAGGCCTCACCTTGAAGAGGGAGATGAAAGCATGGTTGGGCAGGTGTGTAACCCTTGGAAACCCATGCCCAGATTTCAGTGTGGCTGTGCTGGCAATGGCTTTCTCGTCAGCCTAGGTCTAGGTAATGGGTCAGTCAAGGAATATCTACTTACTCCCACCTCTCTGTTTTCCTTAAATCTCTGCAACATTTTAATTCAAAACTTGGCAGACAGTTATAACTTAGAATGCTTTTTTTTTAATGCAGTTGCCATTTCCTGGTCAACAAAAATTCATCAGCAAAGAGAAGGTCATGTCCATCTGATATTACTGCCTTGCATCAGAACAGCAGTGCCCAGCCTCTTTTCTCATTAAGGTCAAGGTTAGCATGGCAAGGGTGTATACCTTGCTGTCAGGAGTCCTGGATTGGGTTCCCTTCCCTATCTGGTTCCTTTCTTCTGGTTCATCATGACACAAGCACTGTCATAACATCTGGACCTCTGATAAAGATGTTTTGAAATGAGCAGGTGTGAGGATAAACACCTCTGCTATCAGGATGAGCCTCAGTTTTCCCACCGTTGTAACTGGGGTTACAAATGAAAGCTCTGCAGTGCTGTAGTTTAACAAACACAACAGTGTGGTGATGTTTAAAGCACAAATGTTCCAGGGCAACCAGTCAGGTTTGGGTCCTGACCAAATACGGTGTAAGCACCATAGGAAGGCTCTGTATTAAAAGCAAACCTTCTCAGCTGAATGATCAGGAAGTAATTACCTTTTGTAGTCTATATAAGTAGGTTTATATACAGGTATAACCTCTACAAAGTATAAACAAGATCAAAATGCAACCTCATTACTGGTTACCTTGGTAAGTGATGTGCAGTGCAGAGCTCTTCAAGAGAGAGATTCTGAGAAGAAGAAATGATGCAGCCAAAATTTTATCTTCTAGGCTCATAGCCCACTGCTGCCTGTCAGTCACTAGATATATTCTTCCTCAGGATGGTTTCTTTTGCCAAAAGGAGCACAGTCCTATTGTCTGTGATACGCAGTTTCAAAAATGTAGGTTTTTGTTTGTTGGCTCAAGCTGTAGTTGGGCTTTTGTCCCTTCACTGGGGTTATTGTGTCTAGTTGCTGGCTTATGGGTGCAAATCAGGTGCCAGAGGAGAGTCAAATTTGATTTGATGCTGTAATTAATTCTGTAGGTATAAAAATGCTTGCAGGAATATAACAGCACCTTCCATCCGCAAGCAGCAATGTTAGGTTCCAGCGAGGCTAAAAATACATCATATTTACGCAAATGTAAAGGAATGGATTAATTTTCAAGCATATTTGTGAACTGTTGGAAGTCTCTGCCTATCACAGAGAAAAGACACAGCCTGTATCTGAATGCCTAGGCTCTGCTGAATTCCTTCAAGCCCTGTGGAACAGCGTCAAAGAGGGAAATTGGCACCAATTACTTGGTTGGGTTTTTGTGTCCTGCCTCCAAATAATGCAGTGGTTCTTTTACCAATGAGCCTACAGGAACTTGGTAGGAACTGCATTCTCATGATGTGGTGAAGGACCAAGGCATGAGCATGAGGTCAGGGTGCAAGCAGGCATGAAAAATGGGAAGCGCTGGATGGGCATGTCATGGGAAGAGTTGTGGTCTGAAGAGATAGGACAGTGGGGAAAGAGGAGAAAGAGGGCCTAGAAGTGGCATATAGGCAAATTCTAGCTTTTTACTCTCAAATTGATCTATGTTGGACCACAAGCAAAAAGCGGTTTCTCTGTCAACCTTGCCCAAACTTTAGGCAAGCTGGCTTTGTAAGAAGAATAATGTACGGCTAAGAAGGGGAAATTCACGCTGTTCCAGTTCACGGGTAGGTTGTGGGATGCTGTTTCTTCAGTTGCTCTTCCAATCATAAGCCAAGAACTAAGGATTGCATGTCCTTTACACATGTATTGTCACCATTGGGTCTGCTCTGTTGTTGGCTAGGCTTCACTCTGCCCATTTAACTTAAGCAAAGCTTATATGGAGCAAGTCTCAGAGAGTTTCACTGTGGACCTGCTCTGAGCCCCGAGTTTCCATCCCCAGTGAAACAGGGCTCAGTCACAGGCTTGAAACAAGGACGATACCAAGGAGAGTCCCTTTTCTGCCCCAGCCGTCAGCTCCCAAAACTCTGTGGGCCACCCTGCTGGGTCTGAAAGCAGAGGAGATCCTACCAGCAGACTGATATGGCTGTGACACGTGCCATCCACCAAGGACAATCATCATGGTACTGCCACTGGTCTCCTCATGAAGTTCTTTCAAGGCGAAATGCTTAGTGTAGATAAATAAAATAAATAGTAAGAGTGGTTATCTCAGTCACCCACTGTGTGGAGAATTGCTTGTGATGGTGTCCTGTCACTCCATCCCTCAGCTTCACCATGCTTTTTAAGGTAACTTTGTTTTTAAAAAGCTAAAAATAGTTTTCCTTTAATCTAGTTTTTTTGTCAACAGCGTAATGTAATCCATGGGTGACTATATTAACTTTGACATGAAAAATTCATGGCTGCAATGCCTTCCTCAAGGAAGAGGRTAATGTAGACATTTATCACTGTAAGGGTACTAATACACTAATGGTTTTGGTTTAAAATGGTGATATTGCAAGCACTTCACGTGAAAACAGAAGAGAACCAGTGTAGGAAGGAATCTGCTCAGCATCAAGAATTGGATGCTTTGCTGGAACAACTCCTCTGTCTTCAGTGACATCAGCGCTAACAACAGCTAAAATTTAGGCATATGCATCCCAATTATTTTTCCTGGGAACTAGGACTTAGTGACATTCTTAGGATTTGGGGAAAGATAGTAGAGGAAAAAACAGGGCTTTGTTGAGCCATCCTGTGATAAAGATGTGCTAATAATTCAAGTTTATTTACTTACTAGCTGCATATAGACTCTATTTCCTTTTCACCTCAAAAGGTGGAGTSATTAAACATCACTTTGCAACATTTTTCATTTCCACTTCATTGTTTTAATTTGTCTGACCTGTAACTACTATGTGCCATTTTAACCCCTTTGTCATTTCTTTGCATCCCTTCTCTTCTGTGGATTTTTCTCTACTTCTAAAGTGCTCCCCATAAAAATGGAAGTTCAGCATGGACCGATACAGGTCATCCACTCAGCCTGATTTCCTYGATAACTTCGTGCCCGTTTTCCCCCAGTATCTCATGGTAAAACAACAGCTGTAAGACAAACACACGGTAGTCTGTCTCCTCATGTCCCAACCCTGTCCTCATACCCCTGACCTCACCTGTGGACCAGTCCTGCTCCCCCCACGGCTATTTCGAGGCCAGCTGCTCCCTTTCAGGCTGTCTTTTGCTCCTTGCGGGGTGCCGGCAGCCGGGTGGTTCTTCTCTGTTGTAATGTAACATTGCACGGTCTAACACCTGGTGGCACAATCCTCCTCTGACCGTGGGCCATGGAGCTTCACCTGCTTTCGAGGAGCGGAGTTCCCCGCCTCCCCTCCCCACCTGGGCTTTCTGGAAGGGCACTGGTGTTGTGGTTGTTGCAGCACATGACACCTTCCCTCTTTGGAAGGGAGTTTTTGAGCTCAGAGCCACCATGTTTTCTGTGCCTCTGTGGCTCGTTGGTGCCAAAGCCCAGCCAACTGTCCATTGCCAGCGAGCTGAGGCAGAGAGCACTTGGTAAGGGCTGGAGTGGGGGTCCCCTTTTCTTGTAATCTCACCTCTGCTGAGAATCATCTTTGGTTAAGACTAGACTTCGCCTTAGTGACGTAGGGACTGTAAATAACAGTGCACATTTGTGATTTTCCTTGATGTGACCTTGTGCAAGGGCCACCTAGAAGACCAGTATAGATGCACAATGACTAGGGCCGTTAGTGCCCAGCAGGGAGGCTCAGGTTTCTCAAAGGCATGCACCTGTTATATGTTAGCGGAGTTGTATTTGGCACTCAGACAGTATGGCTTTTTTTTCAAAATGTAAAGTGTAAAAAAATGCATTGGTGAAGTCCTTCTACTCTGCACAGARCTAAATGTCTTCCTTTCACTAGGATGAACCTGGTAACCCCTCCTAATCAGAGCTGTGATGTCAATGTGGAGTGAGAGCAAAATAGCTGTGGCATTTTATTTTAGTYAGAGGACCCTGCAAGTTGCTGCCAGTGCATGTACCTACCTCCAACCTGCCTCATTCTGACTTGAAAGCTGCCACCTACCCCTTTGCTCTTGGGGTCACACTCACGGAGCTTGTACTCTGCCCCATAACTTTCTGCTCCCGGCATCCTTGTTCTTGTTGAACAGGAGAAATACATTCTGTCCAGGCACCTTGTCTTTGTGTTSTTTCTTACCTCTCTTTTCCTAGCATAACTTCAGATCCTCCCATGCTCCTCCTCCTCCTCTGTGCTATTTATTCACATCTGTTGATACTCATGTGTCCCTTGCTCCATCGTTCCTCTATATGTTTTAATTAGGATGTCCAGCACAGCTTTAGCTCCTTTAATTTAATCATCTTTTATCTTGCTCTTCATTCCTCTTTCTCAGAACCTCATTTCTTGCTGTATTAAGTTCATTCCTCTTGTTGGTTCGTCAGCTGTTAACAAAATGAGGTATAATGAGCATCTATCAAGATCCATTTTCCATTTACCCATGAAACCGTTAAGATCACTTTTGATTAAAATACAGATGGGCCTGAATGGAGCCGAGGAATAACTAAAATGAAAGAAAACTCACCTCAAGGCTTGTTTAAAATTTCATCTGAATCCAAATCTGTATTTCTGCAACTTTACCCCATGTCTATGTTCTGTGTTCTTTTATAATCCACAAATCTYTTTGGTGTTAGGAATTCACAGACCRTTTGTCTTACAATACCTGTAGTGCTAGGATAAAGCTGAAATATATAAGTCTCAATTTACCTCCCTAGAACTGAAAGATTAGTCATCTGTAAGCAGTCAATTATGTTGATTACAGTGATCACTAAACCAGTCGCATCCTCATCTTACTTGCTCTGTTTTAGAACGAGAAATGATTGCATCAGTTTCACTTCTGCCGCATTTTCTCGCTCTCTGTCTCTCTCCCTTTTTTCCTTCTAATTTATGTTTATTTTGAATGGAAAATGAAGTATCACAGATTATCTATAGAATACAGCCACTAAACGTAAGGTACAACCACCCTTACAGAAACAGCAGCCTGGCTGAACACAGAATATTTCTCCTCTACACTAGTGTACCCAGACCAAAGAGATCCATTATAACTCCTTGATAGGCAGGTTTGTATCATCCTCCTTTTGCTCATTTTTCTTCTGATTATTTTCCCCATCCYAGATGCAACACAATCCATCCAGTGCATCCCAGCAGATCATCATCTTTTAAGGATGCCTTCCCTACCTCACTTAGTGACAGGTGAAGTAATTTCTTTGCAGCTATGCATCTGAGAGGCGGAGGGACAAGAGGGATTGGACCAAGCTCTCCACACAGCAGAGATTTCTCATGTCAGACATCGTAAGTATGTGGTACATTCGCTGACTGCCAACGTTAGTGCCAGCATTGATCCTCTTTGGAAATTCTGTACTAAACGGCCTTTCAAAGGCGTAATGGGGAGGTGGATGCTGTTTCTGAAAGGGCAAGGTTTCTTTTTCTGTATGGTCTGCCTTGTAGCGTCCATGTAATAGCATTACAAATTCCCCTACTCTAAACGCTGAACAAGGAGGAGCTAGGCATGTGTTTAACTCCTCCTTCCTTCTTTTGCTCTCMATTTTCAGACCAAAAGTGTATCTTTTCCCTTATTTAAACTGCAGCTGCAAGTACATATCAGATCACTGGAACCGAGGAATCCATGATTCTAGCATTCCCATCCCCATTCCCTTCCCAGCGCACTTCTGGCTGTCAAAGCTGCTAAGTATGAATGATGTTGAGCTGTCCAGGTTTGCAGGTAGCCTTCACCTCTGGCTTTCTTCWCTGAGACTCTGCAAACTTTCTTTGCTTGAAGACCTGTGCTATAAGGAGTCTGATCTCTGTTATCTGCTCCAAGTGAAACATTTCTTTTTCTCTCCTACATAGCTTTATGTAGAATAGTTCCTCAAAATACACATTCCTCTCTATGTATTTTTCCCTACATTATAATTAACTGTTAATTGATTGTTCCCTAAAAATTAGCTAACTGTAATGACAAGAACACTGGGTAATAGGGAGTGTGTCCCCACGCTGCTGAACACTGGCAATTGTGGCACTTCTGTGTCCGTAGGTTTATGGAGGTTACTTTTGTCTTCCCGGTGGAGGGAGGTGCATCTGGTTGATCATACTTGTGAGTTGGCTTGTGGATGCACTTGACAGGTAATACCTGAGCTATTAGGTTTGGATGCTGCAACTTGTTCCCAAAGAGCCTGACTGTTGTAGGCTATGGAGAAATAGGGGATGTTAGGGCCTGAGGGGATGTTGTTAGGGGATGCTGCGGCCTGAGGGAGAGGAGCAAGAATTGGGAGCTGTTAAAGCTGAACAACTGGAGGTCTGAGCTCTGCTCCAAAGTTGGTGGCACAAACCTGTCCAGTCTGGGACATGAAGTGTGGGCCTCTCTCACTCGACTCCCACAGTATATGAAGCACAAGAGAGGTTATCTGCACAGACGCAGGACAGAGGGTTGCCCAAAAGCCTGCCACAGGAGCCACGCTACCCGTTGTCTGCTCCAGCGTGCAGGCAGGATGTGGGCAGGCAGCCCGGGTACGCCTGTGTCAAATGTTACTGCACGGCATCGGCAGCGTGTGGCACCTTCTCCTGYGGCTGGGCTGCCCTGGCCGCTGCCCTCCAGGAGAAGGAGAGCTTTCCAACAGCTGGCTGACTGAGCTGGTGTCTTTCCCGGCATCCCGCTGTAGCTCTCCTCCTCATAGTGCAGGGGAGGGAAGAGTGAAGGGGAGGTGCCGACTCTGCTGTTGGGGAATGCAATTTCTCTGTTGCTGGGGAATGCAATTTCCTGRTACTTTCTGTACTCATCAGGCACAGATTATTTCTGCCTTCAGCTTTAATGAAGAAACAATGTCAAGAGACAGCAGTGGCAAGCCCAATCTAGCATCATCACCTTGCAGGTATGGGCAAAACCAGCTACACGCCATGCTAGTATTTAACTAAGCAGGGTCCTTTCAGAATGAATGCAGTGTGACTGAGCAGCAAGTTCATCATTTAAAGTGAAAATCAACACTTCCCAGCAGTGAGGTAGATCATTAAACATTTTGTTGCATGAGCCAGCATCACTTTTCTAAAAAAAGGTGTTGGGATATTTAGCCAAACGAGCAATTCAGTTCTCTTAACTTTCCTGACCGCTTTCTAATTTGGTTTTAATGAAGATATAATTAAGAGGTAATGTCAGTAGAGCAGAATATTGTTACAGGATAATGGTCTCCTGCTGCTGCATAAATGGTAAGTGCAGTAAATACAGAAGGAAAGCCGGAGTGTTTATTTTCAAAGCAGGAGGCATTGATCCTGGGACACTCTTCTGTTTTGATACCTTTGTTTCAATTTTGTCAGAAGAATGAGGGGCAGCAGATTCAATMCATTTTGGCCTGCTCCTTCTTCGCAGGTGTGGGAGGAAAACTCTCAAGGTGGCTCTGCTGCAGTGGGAACACGCTGCTGCTAATGGCGGCTCACGGGTTAGACTCGCAATTGCTCACTTTAACCTGATTGTCCGATGGCATTCGTGCTGCCATAGGGAATGCAGCAATTGAGAGCCTCAGTCAATCGGCACTACAGAATAACTTAGCCATGATAGTACTGTTTATGAAAGTAAACCTCCTTTCAGAAACCAGCCTTTTTATTATTTGACTGGTTGGACCTTATGATGTTCGTCTTTTCTGGTGAATAACGTCTGCCTTCCAGCATTGCAATAGCAGAAATAAGGATTTTATGTTCCAGGCCGTATCGTTCACCTCCATTGCAATTCAGGCTGCAAAATTATTTCCATTCTGAGCTTCAGTTCCCATTTTTCTTTTAAGTTTTGCAAAAATTCTTTGGGGAGAAATTCCCTTCCCAGGCATTTAAGCCACGTAATAGCTTTAACCGTTTTTTGCATTATGAAGKCTGACAAGATATACTATCTCCTAAAGCTAGGACTGTTTTTTCAAGCAGAAAACTGCATGAAATAACTGCAAATGAGACTTATGCTAAAATATGGATAAATCTTGGAAGTTAAAACTTCCTGTGAAATTAGTACTTGCTGAAGAGAACTGCCTTTGTTCTGTCTGAAATATTTGGTGTTTTGAATTCACAAACTAACGACAATTTAGAGCACACAGAGWAAATCTTAACTCTTCCAGGATGCCTGAGGAATAATACCTCTTATATAGTGCTCTTCATCAATAGCTCGCAAAGCATTTTATGCTGATCAGAATGAGGGCTAGCCAGATATGGGTTCATTAAAAAAAAATCCAGGATTTTTCCATTCTGAAGTAGAAGCAAATCCAGCCTTTCAAAAACGCTAAGAAAAAAAGAGAGACCGTTAGCACACCATATGTTAAGCACATCCAAGCTGAGGGGAATTTGCCTTCAAGCCCAGAGTAGGCCTTGCATTTAAATGTGCCCTAACTGCTGTGTTGCTTGCAGTCATTTTGCTCTTGCCCAGGGAGATGTTCACACTGATAGGGACGAGACAGGCTCTGTGGGTTTGTGGCTGAGCAGTTGGCTGGAAGATGGAAGCTGCACTTCCAAATCCCTCTTTTGGCTCATGCAGGTTTGATCTGGGTCTGGCATCTTCTGCAAGAGGATATGCTGCCCCTTCATCCATCCCAGTGATGTTGTGGAGGGCAGATGTTCTTCACCTGCTTCTCCTTTGTAAATTACAACACTTACCAACTCCCTGTTGCCTTGCATGGAGCACCAAGCAGTTGTTTTCCATTTATTCCTCCACAGCTGAGATAGAGCACTCTCTCTGATGAAATGGGACATCTCCCTCTAGACCAGAGAAACTTGCCTGCCACACAGAAATTGTTATGACAGATACATTCCTAGGAAAGGCTTGTTTTGTCATATCGCCGTTTTACAGCCAGAAGAAGCTATTTCACCAACCAGCCAGCCCCCAAGTCAGCATCTTAGCATCATCTTCTCAAACACGAAAGACAAGACCTCATAAGCTAACATGAAACCAGTGGCAGAGCTGGGCACAAGACACGAACGCTCAGTGTCTTGTGCTTTCAGCACATTGTCTTACCCTTGACCGTGGAGAGGAATTGCAGTATTAAAAACAGTGAGTGTTTTCAGAGATAATGCTGTGAATCTGGAAGACTACATGAATATAAGTGTCATGGGGCTGCATATACATCAGGGTCACCAGGTCAGAATTTGGCTTATGGTGTGTCATGTAGTTTTGCTTCTCTGCAGGCTGTACCCCTTGCAGTCCCTATCATTTAGCTGTTGATATTGTCAAAGGAAGGTGGAAAAATCACATGGCAGGAGTTGTGTTTGTGTAGTTATACTTGCACAGCCAAAGCAAATGTTAGAAAGCGAAAGGGACCCAGAGTAACAGGATCGCTTTGTCCTGAGCTGGCTCCTGCTGAGACACGGGAGAGGGTCAGCTCCCCCAAACTGAGCCACTCCTCCACCATCTCAGTTGAAAAGCTCCCGGGGACAGCAGGAGGCTATTGTCCAGCTGGAAGCTGCTGTGAGGCCACCTGTTTCCTTCCAAGAAAATGCCTCATGCAGCTTACCTATGGTGTCAGGAGTGGAAGGAAATAATGCAGGACTTTCCTATACTTCCTGGGGTGAGAGCATCATACTTTGGATGCTCTTTATACTTTTGGGTGAGGAAGTCACTCTCCTCCCTAAAACATGGCCTCTGACAACACTCCAGAGGTCACGAGGGACCAATGCTCTGGGTCAGTCCCTCTGAGGACGACACGTGCATCCTTGCCCAGCTGGGTGCTCCTTGCCCAGCTGAGAGAGGAGGATGGTGGATCCAGAGGGAGAAACCTCTGCCCAAGGGACAGTGCGAATAGTCAGTCGCTGTAATGCAAAGGGCATCTGAGGCTCCTTTCCCACTTTTCTCAGGCCCTTGCTGAGAGGCGGCCATGGCGGGGGGCAGCTGCAATGCCCCTGGTGCTGTGGGCATCCCGAGAGGTCCAGCATCTCAGAGAGGTGAGGAAATGGCCAGAGCAGCTGCCTGGGCTGTCCTCAGCCACCTGGGCAAACCCTGAGGCTGCGGCAGGGACAGGAGCAGCCCTGCAGCGCTGGCCTTAGCACAAGCAGCAAGGGGCGAGCTCTGCCTGGTCCCTAAACCCCTGAGCCTTCAGGATGTGCTCTTTGCTTCACTACACCACCAAAGGGCTGTCACCAAAACAGATTTATGGGGCTGTCTGCTGGAAAGTAAAGCTGGGGAAAGAAGAGCAAGGAGCAACACATTTCCCTTTAAATGAATAGGAAACTCTCAAGGCTTCCCTTCACTCTCTGGGAGCATTTCACTTTCCAGTGACCAGCACTATAAATTTCACCTGTTGGTAGAAGTAAAGATGTTTTATGGTTGTCCAGACTGAGCTATGGTTGACTTAAAGTCTAACAAATCATTCCCTTGCTCTCCTCCCACCGGCCTTTTAACCACGCTACACACAGCACCCGCTTTTCCTTTAAAGTTAACCAGGGTGGGAGGGAACAGCTGTCACTAGCACGTAATGAATGAATTTTGAGCCATCCTATGATTTCCCTCTGCTTGGCTATAAGGACATGAGGAAAACAAGCGGAGCAGAAATCCTCTGGCAAGAAGCAGGCTGAATTAGGCTCCTGAGCATCACATCCGTCAGGAGACGGACCGCTCCATGGGAAGCTGAAGCAGCTGCTTCCTCAGTAAGGTGTGAGGTGCTGGAGGAAGGGACGAGGAGTCAGCGGGAGCCTTGCCATGAAGGGCTTTTTGACGAAAGGTGCTACGCAACGCTGCATGTTGTGGTGGAGGGGACACAGTGGAGTATTTCCAGCGAGAGAGATGGTGTGTTTGTACCAAATCAGTATGCATGCTGTTTTCTCTATTGGAGTATTGTCATTGTCCTTTATTACATTAAAGGGGAACATCTTTATCTCATGGTGATTTGGGTGGGATATGACATTGCCTAGTGTAAAAGGGGCCTGTAATATCAAGGAGACAACCGTGAAATAACATATTACACACTGAATTGAACAGCAGGCTCATTTACATTCCTTTAATTTGGAAATATGAACATTCAGAAACCCTCTTCTCCACTTGCATTCCCTTATTTGGGAAACATGTAAATTACATTTATGATAATTTAGTATTTAACTGGTACAAGCATTGCAAATTCCAGATGCAAACATTTCAAAATAGACAGAAGCTGTGCCAGCTTCCTTTGCAAATGCATGTGGTAAAAGCCACCTCTGTGGATGATTCCAAATGCAGCGTCTCCAGCTTCTGGACCTGCGCTTGCCAACACTTGTAAAAGAGATGGGACGGCTGGGGTGAGGCTTGTAGGGCTGGACCTTTTGTCCCAGTCACAGTGTAGGCTTATTGCGTGTGGCCGATGGATTTAATTAATAAACGGGATGTATCACCTCTTCTGTTGTGTGTGGAGTCATTTTTTGCAGCCTGTGAGATCCCAGAATCGCAGATGAAAACGACAGCAAAGGACCTCTGAGATCAGCCGTGCTCGAACGATGTTGAGAGGCCTCTTCTACGGTAATCCCACTRCTACATTTTTCCAGTCTCGCCTTGGAAACCTTCTACCGATAGTGACTCACGTTCAGTTGCTCACCGGACAGCTTATTCTATTGCCTTATTATTAAGTCATTTCTCTTGTATCTAAGTGGGATTGTTCCCTTTTAATTCGAGACCCTTTTACCTTCTCTGCTGCAGGGAAGGTCCATCCTAACAGCGCACAAATATTAGCGCTCGTCCCAGAGCTCGTCCCTCCTGCCCTGTGAATTGCTTTCCATCACACCTGTCACCTACAGTTCCCTTCGCCATTCCCACTGCCCATCCTTAAGTCCTCTTCCATTTCAGTGTCCTTTTTAGAAAGTGAGGCTTAAAAATGCGTGCTGTGCTCCGGCTCCAGCCTTACCCAGACTGCATAATGCTGCACTCATCACTCCCTTTTTGTCACACAACAGATCCCGCTTTACTCTATACAACCTGGGATAGCGATTGCTCTACTCGCAATGTGAGCTCTTACACTCTTCATTACCCACTACAACCCCAAGGTCTTTTCCTATATTAATGTTTTCTAAATATCTGTGTTGACTGTTGTTATTTCTCTCCAGGTGCATTACTGTCACATTCATCAATATTAAATAAATTTCATTTTGTTGACATCTTCCCGTGACTCAGAACCTGCCAGATAATTCTGCAATGGGGATTTACTATCCCTTTTCACCTATTCATTTTATATTTTATTGCTTTCAGTGCTAGCAAGGTTAAATACAGCATTGCCTCATATAGATCAAACGTCCAGAGTACAGAGGGGAATAAAAATATTTGGATAAATAATTGAAAGTTGAACATAGGACTTTTTCAGTAGAGCAAGAAAAATATAATCTTTTCTCATGAAATATAAAACTTGTATTTAAAATTTCCCCCCTTGCCCAAACTTGAATAAAAAGAGAGAAGGTAAAGAAACAAAACCTAATATCTCCTTTTAAAAAAAGTTGGAAATCTTTGCCAAACCTAAACTTTTACGTGAGCATTTTCATCTGAGTTATACAACTTTTGGGGGTGAAGGTGTTCTGAGTAACCCTCAGACAAAGGCTATGAGAAGGCAATATCTGCCTTTTTTGATGCCCGTTTCACCGAAGGGACAGCACGGAAATCATTGCTCTGAATAACAGTTCATCCCCTTTCAGGAAAGCTCTGAAACATTTGCCTGAAGTTAATCAGGAGCCATGGCTCAATGGGTTTCCATGTGTCTCTGCTGTGCGGAGCAGGGACTGAAGCAAGCACACACTGCAGAGCCTCAGTCAACAGCAGTCCCTTGAGCAAATCTTTACTTTAAAAAACCCAAACCCTAAAACAACAATAACAAAAAAACCAAAACACCCAAAATATGTCTGAAAACCAGAAATATTAGCATACTCATTTCTTAACATTGTCAATAGCCTTAGATATATTTATGCGTAATTTCCTACAGAAACTTGCACAGATCAAAGAGACAGGACAAGTTGGGGGAACCCCATCTATAATAAGAAAGGCACAACTTAACAGAGGTCTAGTTAAATGAAGAAAGACCTCATTGCTCAGAGACCCAAGTCAATGGGCTGAGCTCAGAGCAGCAAATGAGGATCTCATGCCCATTCCTCAGCCGTATTCACTTTACAAATCATCTGTCACGCACCGTGCACTAAAGCCCTGTCAAAACAAGTGCTTGCTGCTGCATGAAGGCGCAAGAAGCTCTGGGCATATGTTGTCCATCAGGGGCTGCTGGTGCTTCTGAAATGGCATCAGGCTATGTCTGCTGTTTGGCACGAAAATAATCCTGAGTTTTTTTATGGAGATCCAAAGATAACACCATTTGACATTCCCTGTGGATGGCCAACTCCCAGATGCCATTATCTGCTTGTGGCAAACATTTTGAAGTTTCCTTAACCTTCTTAGTAAGTCTGCCTTGTACCTCTGTTGTTCATTCCCAATGGGTTTGAGGAACATTGGTTTAGGTTATCTCCGAGGTAAAGATGTGTTCAGGAGGGGAGCCCAAACAGGACTCCTTGATTACGTGAGATTTGCTCTGACAGATTCATTTTCAGTAATTGCATCTGCACACCTGATTTAGGGCTCCTCAGCAGACAATAGTGGAAGCTGATTTCTTTGAAAGTAAATACCCAGCAGCCAGGACTGTAACAGATGTTACGGATGGGACCAGTAATTCACTTAACTGTATCTCAAAAACCCTCTTTTCTATACATTTCTCCTCAATATTCTCCTGGGCAGTCACTAGCCCTGCTAAATTTGTGGTTCTAATTTAATTCCCTGACATGTTCTTATTTTTTAAAGCTTTATTTTCAGCTATTGAAGCACAAGAAATTGCTTTTGGCCTCAAGCCTTGCTTTCTAGAGAGGCAACAAGAGACTCCACTCCCGCTAACTTAAAGGGAATGCTTCCAGCTTTGGCGTGAACAGCTCTGAGGGCGTTTCTGAGCCCACCTGCACTTTTCCACACTGGTCCCTGCTCCCAGTGGATGCAAATCTTTTCCTGCTCTGCCAGTGGAGGGCACAGCGCTCAGACCAAGCCCTTGCGATAAAGCAGTAAATTTCTTTGAGATGAAAGGCTTGGGTTTAGGCACAGTCAACACATCCCTCTGCCCTAGAGCTTCTTAATTTATCTCTCTCTGCAAAACCACTACCCAGCAAGCAGTTAGTTGCAGTGTGGATAAACTGCCTGGAAGAAAGGAGTGGAGCCCAGCTCTCCTGGCCCAGAGACAGGGAGGGCAAGCGGGACCTGTGCCGAAAGCAAGCACCCCGGGACAGCCCGTGGTGGGGAGAGAGGCGTCTCTTAGCTGCGTCAGGTCAGACTGCAATGGGGGTGCATGGGCAGCAGGTGGGACTCCACCGAGGGGTGGCCCCATGCCACAATCCCCTGTCACCACAGTCTGCAAGCTGTCACCTAGCCGTTGGTTGCATGGTGCCCCTCCCCAGGTTTGGAAACATCTTCCCAATTTGTCTTTGGATCTCTCCCAGGCAGGGAGATCAGGCTGTAGGGGGTCAGGGTCGGGGACAGCCCCAGCAAGAGTCACCCAGAAGGCACTGGTGCATCCTCTTCGGAAACAGGCCTGTGGTCATACAGCCCGTGGTCATACAGCCCGTGGTCATACAGCCCATGGTCATACAGCCCGCGGTCATACAGCCCGCGGCATCGCTCGGGTTAAAAGGTAAGTGCTGCGGATGGCACCTCTCGGCTGGGGGATGTAGATGCACGTGTAGATGCCATGCACAAGTAGTTATTCTTTTCATGGCATTACATCA
The DNA here is from genome assembly GCA_030449065.1 of Oceanodroma leucorhoa. Classification (NCBI taxonomy): domain Eukaryota; kingdom Metazoa; phylum Chordata; class Aves; order Procellariiformes; genus Oceanodroma; species Oceanodroma leucorhoa. The sequence goes on from JASVER010000105.1 coordinate 1,402,173, forward strand.
GAAATGTAACTGAAATCATTACAAATTATGTCTGCTCTATAATCTTTTTTTCCTTTACCTAGTCTATAATTACAGCACCTCCAAAAAAAAAGTGTATTGGATTTTTCTGTCATGATCTATGTTTAGGGCTTGGCAGGATTCAATTTTAATTTCAACTTCAATGATAACATTTTATTACCTGTGTTCTTTATTTATAGTCACACACTGCTTATTTATACTGATGTAAATATTTTTCAGCTTGCATCCAGAAAAGTGCTATTATCATTGGTTGAAAGAAAAGCAGCCTCCCTCTTTTGAATAGCTGGTGTGATTTCAGAGAGATGGGGTCTAGAAATTCATCTACCATCACAAAATTTAGCCCTTAATCTAGACAGAAGAGAAATGACAAATACATTACAAAACCCTTCCTGAYAGAGCCTGTCCATGCTCTGTTTTCTTGGAATACTGCAGAAGGTGACAACATGAATCACAAATAACATTCAACATGAGTTTGGATAAGCTAGAAAATGCTGTTTTTTCTTTGGAGGGGGAAGAAATATATTGTGCTATTAAAAACAGAGTTGAGCTGAGAAAAAAAGATTAAGTATTTTGTGCATTAAGATAACCCAAGAAGATCCCATATGGAATATGAGCAAGTGTTAACATAAAGATCATTAATCAAGTAATACATCTACTGGAAACAAAACCCAAGACAGCTTAGAGAACACAGACAAAAAGTTAGCCCATGGTTAGAGAAGTAAGTGGATGTCAGTGCTGGAGTATTATTTCAGAGAGGAGGCTGCATGAGACTGTGGACAGCCATGGGTCAGGCACTTCATCATACAACTCTCCAGTACCCCGGGACCCCAGTACCAACCAGCTTACACCCAACCAGTGGAAAAAGTTTCCTGAATCGAGGCTGCTTGCTGGAGAAAGAGAGCATGAGAGGGCCCACCAGGAGGAAACCTCTGGTTTATCAAGGAGGATTAAACCCCAAGACTGCAGCGTGATCCGTGTGGGCACGGAGACCAGGTTTCCGCTGACTCCAGTCAAGTTGAAGGATTTACCTGCACAGGAAAGCGGTGGGACGGCGGGCATGTCTTTCCATTCCCCCACCCACAACGGCTGTCTCCCTCCTGAGGTACCAAGCAGGGAGCTCCTTCCTCACCTTCTGCCCACAAGTGGGGCTATCCAAAGCGGTGTTGCTGGGAACTCTAGTTGTTGCTCAGTAATGCTGAAAGCTGAGAAATACCATGTCGAAATTTTCATACACGAAGGGAAAGGCTTAATTTTAAAGGAATGTATAATAACACAAAATAATTGGTCCCTACATGCAGGAAACATGGAAGTTATTGGTTCAGAGCTGCAGAGCGGGGGAATGGGAGATGACTGCTCCCATCTTGATGTTGATATTTTTTGCTAAATTATTTGGGAGAGCAAATCAAAAAAACCAAGGCTATAACTGTTTTGTATTGCCACCCTAATGATCCTAAGTGCTCTGAGGAAATTGCCACTAAGCATTTTACCCAAAGTATTTGTGGAACAGACCTTAAGAATTATTGATAGTAAGAAAATAACAGATATTAATGAGCATTTTCCCCAAGCTAGTGTACCACCAGATAATTTACAAGTCCTAATGTGCACTAAATTTGAAAAGTACAATTTTAATTCCATCCTGGAGAGTATTCAAATCCTAAAGAAAATTACCAACTAAGTAGGGGATCTAAAATACAATTGTCAGAGCTGAAACATCCTTTACCTCCCCACACAAAACCAAGTAAGTCCATCAATCTCAAAGTTTTTGTTCAATACTCCACTGCCAGGAACTGTTTTCAAATTCAGATGAAGGGAAAAAACAACAACAATCCTAAAGATATCATTAAAAACTCTGCATAGTGAATAAGGCGGACATTAGATCAGCTTAGGGTCCTTGATTTATGCCAGAGATGCAGCCATGCAGCAGCACGAGAGAGTAGAGTGCTCCAGGACTTAGAGTCTAACAAAATGTTACATTTTTCCACATGCAATGAACAGCTCTATCTCAAGTCAGAGGAGAAAGCAATCCTCCAAACCCTCCTCGCTTTACAGGTTTGGTGGGGATGCCTTTTAGATCAAGTTCAATTCCTGGATAGGTCCAAATGAATAGGATTTTTTGGTCTGCCCTGAAATTTGGCGCATCTCACAGAGGGAGGGAGGCAGAAGGTGTGGCCTGGGGGAAGCAGACAGGATGCACCTGTTTGAGGAGATGGTTCTMCCTATAACAGCTGCTCTTCTAGCATCATGTGCATGGGTGAATAAGTACAGACGTGTGTGAAGATCTGGGGAAACAAACATGGTTTCTGAATAAGCTCAGTCTCTCAGCATGTACTCCGCAGTGTCTTGACATCAGCTCACCTTTGATGACGCAATATTGGCACTGATCTGCAGGAAAGCGTCTGGCTGCCTTAGCAGGTAAATGAGTGGCAGCTGGGAAAAAAACAGAGTTCACGTGGGGACAGAGGCATTGAAGGGCTTTCTGAGCTATTGATTTTTGCATGTGTTCAAGGGAGCACAATGGGAAAACAGATTTTGTGTCAGCTCATGTTACCCAGAAATTTCTATAATTTGCCATTCAGCCCAGTTGCTAGATTGATTGAACCTGGTTAACACTGCTTAATAACCAGCACAAACGATCTTTAAAGCGAATTATTAAATGTTTGAGAAAACCTGCTCCAGATCCTTGCTAAAGGGATTTGTATCTTAAGTTGCTACACAAAACATTTTGTGTGAATACCAGGATGTATAATAGGAGAAAACCAGTGGTAACTGTCAGCTGGGATGTATATTGCCCAGCTACGTGGCCCAGCTACGTGGCCCTTTCTACAGGTGAGTGTCATGTGCCCATGGGGTGCTGGGGTTGCTCTTATCCAGTTTTCCTCCTCTGCATGGCCAGACCTCGGGTGCCCTGAGCTGTTCAGCTGTTGGGTGGGCAGAGGACACAGCTCCCAGCTCCTCTTTCCCCCATACCCCACAGGTTTTTTGCTCCTGTCCAACCTCCTGCTGCTCATACAGCCATTGCAATTATTTTAATTTTGCAAGAACACCCACGATATTAAGATGTATTTCCAAGCCCCTGTATTCCTTGGATTCCTTACGTCTTTCCAGCACACAGGTTGCACTTGCTTTAGGGCCGTACCTGTTTCTGCACATGCTGCTGTGCTCACTCCCTCGCTGATGCCTGAGTCAAAGGTCCTTTCAAAATACTCCATACGGAGGTGGGGGGCACAAGTTGGCAGTTAATAGCCCTTTTCACACAACTCTTCAAGAAACATCCACACCCAGGGCCAATTCAAAACATGGCTCTGCCTCTCCACGAGCGAGCTCTTCCTGCTGCTCGCTCAGCTCTAATCATTAGGACCTGATCACTTCAGGAAAGATGAATGCATTGGCGGGGTTTTTTTGTGTCCTGTTGTTCATGAATCATTGTTCCTGTCACACAATAACTGTAATTATTACTTTTCTGGACCTTTGGCTGATTGTCTTAGCAGAAGAGGAAAAAAAAGCAGCAGAAAAGGCGGGGTACAAAATCAGACATCTTGGAAATAAAAATAACCTCTTGCCTCTTGCTATTAGAATTGTTCCCTTTAGGTCAGAGCCCATATGCACGAATACATGCACACATTGCTTCCTCTACCCTGCAGTGCCTAGGGTAGTTTGTCTGGTTTTAAATTGGCCAAACTAGATGAAGGGTGGCAGAAGGTGATTTTTAATCTGTTAATGTGTTATGGGAGACTTTGGCAGCAACAAAGCATAGAAGGTGGAGGAAGGCAGAGGGAAAATGTAAAACAAGTTTGTGTGAACTAAAGGAGCACATGATGTGAGAATTTCAAAGCTCCTGGTATGAGATTGTTATAGTAGCAAAAAAATAACTTTTTTTTTCCCCTTCTCTTATTCCCTGAGAGGACATGTCCCTACATAGAACACGGGAGTCTTGGCTTGATTGAGTCTGTGGTAAAGGGATAAAGGAGAGCCTCATTACTGGACTTTTCCAGAAAGCTCCTGGCTGGTTACATAGCTCAGCATAACAAGGAGTGTCACCACTAATACACCCAGGAGCTATGGATTTTGCACCACACTGTTAGCCTGCCTGACCCTGGGAGATGGTGTGACCTGGCCAGACAGGCAATCAGAGGCCATCTTCTTCCCTGGGCAGCTGTCAGGTCCCTGCTATTTCCACTTCTTCCCCTTCAAAATATCAATTTATTCCTGCTTCTTATGTTTACTATGTATTTTTTTCTTTTTCTTCTTCACTTTATATAAGAGCATCCTTAGCAATTCAAGACAGGTCCAGCTGTGGTTAATTTGTCATGGAGAAAATAATATCAAACAGAGCAGTGCTGGGGAAACAAACAACCCAGTGCAAAGCCTGCCCCTAATTGATTGATGAAAGGAAAATTAGGGCTGCCTCAAGAAACAATTTCCATAGCAATGGGAATAGAGAGGAAGCTGTGCCGTGAATTGTGGGCGGCCTGCCGCAGCTCTTCGCCTCTGAATTGCCAGGCACATGGGTGCCGGCAGCCAGGTGCCGGCCAGCGCGCCCGAGGCTCACGGCAACAGCGGGTGGTGGATGCGCCAGGTTAGCGCAGGACCGCTCTCCCACCCATGGACCCCCGGGGCAGGGCATTGCACCGGCTGAGCCCAGTTAGGGGTCTGCAAGCACGATGCTGTACTGTGGGATGGAGATAAGCTTCCATCTCCCACCCTGGCCCCTCCAAAAAGAAACAGATGCCACGTTTTGTAGTCCTTTCTCTTCCCTCTGCATTTCTTACAGGTAAGAAACAAGATTATGCCTCAGCTTAAGTACTGATTGCTATCACTTCAAAGGGACTGACTTTCTTTTATTTTCTCTATAGCAAAATCATCCAGGAGACTTCCAAGCAAGAGTTTTTTCCCTTCAGAAAAAGCTCTGCAGGTGCTGTGGGTAATTGGGGCACACTGACAATTACTAAGACCACGTTCTTTGTTTTTGATGGTTAAGGTTGCTTGCTTCAAAATAACTAATGATATGGGGTATATCTGAAATTTTATTTGCTTGATTGGAGATGTCTGTAGGAAACCAAATGGAAGGACAAACAATCTAACACCAAGGCTAACTTGCAATCCCCTGGAACAAAGGACTGCTTGATGCAGACAACTACAAAAGACAAAACTCGATGAGGGAGCAGGGGATGGAGATTCCCTGTGTCTGTCTGAGGTATGTCTCAACCACTTGCAAGACTAGGGGATGATGAGTTCCAGGAAGGCTCTGGTGAGATAAAGGAATGCAACAAAAGACATTATTCAACCTCTGTAGGGAGTTAACTGGACATGGCCTTGGGGGATGGCACCATAAAGCAGCCAAAGAAGGGAGTACCAAGATAAGAACAGAAAAAGAAACAACTACTTGAACTATGGGCTAACTATCCCAATTAGCATAGTAAGAAAACTGTCCACCAGCAGGAGAAGCCCCCTACTCAACAAAGCCCCTTCCCCACTGAATATGCAACCAATAGAGGCAAACTACGAAACTGCCACCGTAGCAGAGGGGCAGCTTGGAGTGATCGGCGGACATAAAAGGGCAAAGCAAATACTACAGGGTGGAACTTCTGGACGAGCGCTCCTACAAGCCAGTGACCCCCCGTTGGCTGGACCAACGCTGGAACCAGGACCGGTGATCTCTTTCTCTCTCTCTCTCTCTTTTCCCTCCTTTCTCTTTCTTTTATTTCTTTTACCTTTTCCTAATAAGTAACGCAAGGCATAAACCCCCACAGCAATGGAGAGTAATAAGCTTTCTGCCACCCAGCTATTTACTAATGAGCCTAGTTTTTGGAATAAAAGTTTTGTTGTCTACAGACCTTGGTGTCGTTTCACCTTAATCCACACAGAGGGAATTTATGGATCTGAGTCACCTGCCCCTCCGCCCAGGCGGGACGTGACAATGTCTTAAGGAAGGCTTGCTCTCAGTGAAGGAAGCCCACTGCAGGAGTCTCAGGGTGGGGAACCACAGTCTCCCACATTGCCTGCTGCTTTTGAAAACCCTGGTCATGCATGTGTGTGTATAGCAAATTTGTGTGTATTTTTTTTTTTGCCAGGCAGGCCAGAAAAAGCAAACTCAAGTTCCTGGCAGCTAAATCATGAACAAATGTTACTCTTAATTTGGTGTAGTACAAAATTAGCAGCTTACAAATTATAATAGGCCTTAGAGAAAAAACAGCTCAAAGAGAAAAAAACCAAACCCTAATTCTGGACTTGAAGCTTGAGAAAACAAATTAATCCTTTTTCATAGCTGTCCATTGGGCACACCTTCTCCAAGCTGTACATTTACCAAGGCTTAATTCCCACTCTGTTATGGCTCGGTGTTGACGGGGATTCGCCACCTAGATAGGAGGAGCACACGGTGCTGCAGCTGGCTTCACTTCTGTGCTTTAAACCCATACCCTTTTCAAAGCCAGAACGTACATTGCTGCTTTTGGCAACATTTTGATTGCCAGCTATGAGCAAGACTGCACCAGAAGAAAAGAAAGGCAAGGCTGACGTGATTTCCTCCATAATGCCTTTGTCTGGCTCACCTTTTTCAATAGCCATTCCTGAAATAAGTGGAAAGACCGGTCACTAAAGAGCCTCTCTCATAATGAGTGGCCTCTTTGTTATTTTCATTGGTACCAGCAGTCTGGAGAACATATAGAAGAAACTGCCTGAAGGGTAACAGTCTGAAGACAGAGAGAGAAATAAAGTCATGACATGTAATGCACCAATTGACTTGAAGATGGATTAGTCTCAAAGCAACATGACGTATTTTTATCTGCCTGAATTTATGGAAATAAATTTTACAGCACTGCTTTTCAGGGCAGACAAAAGTTAGCAGGCTCCAAGGAGCATACATATTTCAGGAATTTGGAAAAAGTTAAAGAGCTGGCATATCAGATACACAACTTAACGGGACAAAAGCAAACTGGAGGGAAAGGCAGTAAGTGGAAACAGAGAAGTGCTGAGGATGAAGTTGGTCATTCTACTGCTTGGCAAAAATTTCTACTTTTTTGCTAAATACCCTTTCAAAATCATCTGCTTTCTGGGTAAAACTGGAGCTTTCTATTGTAAAGGTATTGAAGTATTGCTATGTTTGGAGCATTTTCTGATATCCAGCTTTCTAGTGTAGAAATTTAAATTTGCCAGGGAGTGAAAATATCTTCTGTTGATGTTGTTGCTGTTGGCAAAAAAGATTCTTTTAGTAAGAAATTTCTCCTTACCTACCTTCACTGGAGAATTAAAAGCTTGAACTTGATGCAAAGCTAGAGCAAAAGACAAACAAGGAGAATGACAAAATTAGACAAGTCAAAGCATCCTGATTTGTTTTTTATCTACTCTTTGGTACTTTCTCTTCTTAGCTTCTTGTCTCTTTTTTTTCTACTTGTCAGGGCTCTTCTTTTAGGCTATCGGCTTTTTGTACAGGGATTGCTATTGAGTTTTCACACAGGTTAGCATGTTGTGGGCTTGACTGGCAGAGGGTTAAGGATTACAGCGTATGCCAGTCACTGCAGACAGCCAGCTAGAAGGAAAGGTCATCTGGGCAACCCTTTGCTATAGTAAACAACGGGGGAGCCCAAACAAGAAGGCTGAAGTATTTGATGTAAAAACGTGAGCAGAGCCCTTGTTTGGGAAGAGACTTAGGGAAACAAGCAGCCGAAAACCACTGCAGTCAGCACTCCCGCTGCCTGGCCACAATCTGAGTGTTCGGTCAGACCCTGGGAAGTGTTGTTGCCGAAGGCTGGTAGTTTTGCTATGTGCCATTCCTAGCTCCAGCTTACAGTCTTACGTGCCATCAACCCCAAGGCAAGGCTACATATCTGCAAGATAAACTTGAGCAGTCCTCAAGCTTAACTCAAGCACTTGCTTTATGACCTTACTAGGTCTGGATCAGCAAGGCCCTGGTGCGCGTTCACATGTATTTAGGGGGAAGGCAGGATGTGCAGATGGCAGTGGCACTGTTTCTAGAGAAAACAATCAGGGCTAATAGGATAAGGACAGATCTGACGTGACAGTGTCAGCTAGAGACAGGGGCTGACGCCACTAGGGTGACATTTTAAATATACTCTTATATGGTTTATTTGCAAAGAATGAACATAATGGTGCTCCAAGAGACGAAGAACTCCACCTGCTCTAGAGATGTAGCTATAGCAACCTCCACACGATTACATTGCTAATCCGCAGGTGTTGAAGAGGCATAGATAGATGCTGTTGAGTAATTTGGCTCCAAATAGATACTTTGATCTGCATAACAGCTTGCATTTATGTCCCAAATATGGATCATTTCCAGTTCTGCAATTCTTCCTTATAAAAGCAAAATTCCCATTTTTTATTTTATAATGGGAGTCTTACAACTTGCCCATGCTATCTAACAAGCTAGACAGCTCCATTATTTTTGGGTGAGACAGGAGTTGGGGAAAAGGAGACCTTTCCATTGCCAAAAATGTCCGAACTATTTCTTGCATGTTTTATCTGAGTGACTCCTCAACGAGAACAAAATCAAAAAAAAGAGAATACTTGTTCTACTTTCCTGTATACGTGATGTACTGACAAATCAATTGCATCTTCACATTAAAGACTATCTATTCCACTGCAAATGCTGGCAACAGTCTCTGAACATGTACCAGATCAGATCATGCTTCATTAGCAGCCACAACGCTGTTGAAAACATCAAGCTAACATCTGTCCTGCTTTACTCTTCACGAGATGTCATTGAACTTGGTGGGGATGCCCGGGATGGAAATCAAGGCAGAATATGGCCCATCATCAAGCAGCTCCAAAGGAACCTGGACCTTTTGATAAGCAAAATCTGCAATTCACTGTTTCAATAAAAGGAAAGAATTCAATAGCTCTAAGAGAAAAATGACCCTTCATTGTATTCCCCGCTAATCTGTTGGAGCACTCCTTTAGGAGGGTAGTTCAGTCACACACTCATCATTTCATGAAAGCTGGTTAAGGACATTTGATGAAGCCTCTAAAGTCTATATCACATGCCTCTTCTCTCCTTTTTATCCTTTATTTCTTTGCCAACTGAACATCCCACAGCCCTGTTGCTCCCCTCACTTCCTGAAGCAGCCTACACCACCCTGTTTCCCACCCCTGCTTCATTTATTTCTTTGCAGGCTGCTGCGTAATCACCTTATTTATTTATCTGAATGACTTTGCCGTATTAACGAACCACAAATCAAAACAGAAAAGCCATTTGAAATATCTCTATGCTTGCAAAAATCAGTGATCAAAGCATGTATGTGACAGTGCAGCGGGCCATGGCGCAATCACCCACTGTTTTTTCTACGGGATCCTGCCTCCTCCCTTGCACAGGGTGCTCTTGCAGCAGCGTTACCTTACTGCCAAAATCAGACACTCCTCATTCCGCCCCTAAGCATCCTGTCCCACTGCCTGTCTGCTGGTCTTGCTTTCACCCCTGCCTCCTGCCCTGCTGACCCCCTGTGCCCATCTCGGTGTCCTTCATTTCATTACAGCCCCAAACCCCTTGCACCCACCTCCCCGGCCTGCCAGGCCACCCCTGCCACGAGGAGCCACCAGGCTCCTCCACCTCCCACCCCCCCCGGGACATTTCAGACTTTTTGTCCCTGGCTCTTGTGGCTTTTTCTTTGTGCCTCCCGTCACTGCGTGGCCCCAGCCGTGGGGGTTACCCACCCCTCGCAGGGTAGGGGACAGCTGGAGGGGGGAATTACAGCATCTCTCTTGGCCGCTCAGCGGAACTGGCACTTTGGTCTTTGGTGCCTTGGTCCTGGGTGTCCTGCACGCTCGGGCCTCGTGCGTTGAACAGATGGGTCCTGCCTGGTTACGCTCTATCAACCGTGCTTCCCACCTCAGGTGATCAGTCTGAAATCACAAACCTCTTCTCAGTAAGGCCATTTTAATTATACTCCTATCTTCTAATTCTTTATTAATTAAATCTTCCATCAATTTCTCCATTACTTTGCTTGGGATTTGTATCAGGTACGCTGGACTATATTTACCTGTGTGGTTTCATTTGTCTTTTACACAATATTGACATTGRCCTTTGAGAATTTCCCCATTATTTCATGACTTATTCAAAATTTACATACACAAGATAAAAATATCCTGCATTGACTCTTGGGGGCCACTTTTGTGGACCTTCAGATTTCAAAATTGTTAACCCTAGTGCAAGTTGTTCAATATCTTTCTTAATTAGTAATATRTCAGAAAATACATTATTCCAAATAGAGAGCATAAATAATTGTTGAACAGTTTTGGATTTTTCTTCATCGTTATTAATGACTTGGTTGTGTCTAGCTAGTAATGAGACTATGGCATTGATAGTTTTTCTGCTATTATTCATAAGTTTTCAAGAAACTCTTCTTAAACAAAGTCTGACCAGTCATGGACTTTTTTCTGATATCTTTAGTATCCTTTATTAATTTTCTACACTTCATAAACTCTTATTTATATGGATTTTTATTACCTTCCCCTTTTTCCCATATGTTGCATATTGCTTTTTAATTTGTTATTCCTGCCTACCTTCTTCCGCTGAAAGAGAATGGGCTTTTCACCAATATTATTCAGCTCCTTTACTTTGAAGTAATGGCTTTTTGGCCATTTAATATGCACTTCCTAATGATTTTTTTACACTCAGTTTCACTTGTAACTTTTCTCAGTTTGGGAAACTCGTGTCTTTAATACACTGCATGTATGTGGTACCTGGAGTTACACAGCTTGTCAGGACAGTAATGGCAGCTGTCCCCAGGTGGCCTGTGCTTTCTGCTTCGGCACGGTTTTCCTTGCCACACAGCCCGGTGCCGACGGAGGGCACCACTCTGCACCCAGACCGGGGCTGCAAAGGACAGCCTTTGTCTCTGAAGGACACCGGTTTGGTTTCATAGGCGGGTGCAGTTTATGAAGCAGTTCCCTGACAGGCAGAGGAGGTTTGCTGCCTCCGAGATGCCTGCTGTTCCCAGACCAGTAATGGTGGAGAATGTGCCACCTCACCTCTTACAGCCTGTGCCCTGCCCAGGCAGGTTTTATCCAGTACTTTTAACACTGCCATCATACAAAGCCTTCCAGGCGGTTTCAGTAGGCCAGATATATCAGATTTCTTCCCATCAGTGATTACTTGCAGTTATTCCTGCTTGTTTCCCAAACTCCTAATGTTGGTCTATAAACCCATGGGAAACAAGGGCTCTGGTGAGGAGAGGGTCTCTGGCCAAATGGGAGCCCCTGATCCACACAACCCCGTGGGAACGGGAAGCTCGGAGGGAGGAAGAGGCTGGCTTAGAGGTCAGGCAGGGGAGAGTTGAACTGAACTCTTAATCCTCTGCCTTGACTGCGAGACTTATCCTTCCTCCCGAATTGCTTTTGAGCTGTATTGCTCCCAGATGTGCAGAAGTGTTTTTAGCGAGCCCAAATAGCCTCTCAGTTATCTAGTTGAGAGGGAAATGTCATATATTGCTGAAGGAAAATCTTAACTTTCTCTCTGTATGTGCATGCTAGCCCATAGCAGAAATAGTTCCAGCTAGAAAAATATTATTTTGGGAATCAAAATCAGCACTTTTTCTAGTTTGAGTGTGTTATTTTTCACTTTGCTTGGCACTTCAAGTGCAAGGTCATGTGGCAAATCATTACACCAGCAACGTTCATCTCCGTTTGTAGAACTCTGTCAAGAATTGATTTGAAAAAGGCTTGGGTAGTGCCTATTTTTTTTTTCTTGACAACAGCTCCATTATTCAAAGCCTATTTATGCAAAATCATTTGCTGCGGAGGTATCTTAATTTTAATTGCAGAAAGAAGCCCCTTAAAAAAAAAAAAAAAGGAAAAAAGCCAATATTCTTAAAGGAGGAATAATCTTTTTAAAAATGATAATGTTAAATTGTAGCACCCTCACTCCCATGGATTCTRTCAGAAAATCAGGGAAATATTGTTTAGAGAGACCTCTGGAGATCGCCTGGGCAAATCTCCCTCTTGAATCTGGAGCAGCATCAACCTAGCTCAGGCCAGCCTATGCACTCGCTCACACACACACCACACACACACATTTCTGTCTATCTCTGTATGTAGGCACATACACACCAAATTACAACTTTTATTGGCCTTCACTATTTTTAGTAGTTTTTAAAACCTTACACAGGTGCCGTATCCTAGAAATGCAGCTTTTAACACCAGCTGGTTTCACTCTGCTAAGTGTTTTATCTAGAAGATTAGATTACACACCCTAGGGAAGAAGGCGACTTAACCACATTGTACAGCAGGTAAAGTGCTTTGGGCTCTGCATTGTGTCATTAAGACCAATATGAGGTCTTTATCTTAATCGTGCTGATCGCCTCAATTAACACGGTTCCTATAGTGTCCTCCTTGATATCTAATCCCCACAGTTTCTTGTTGTATGTATTTTGCTCTGATAATGTTATCAGATCATTGCTAAGGGTATAAAAGTACATATTAAGTAAGCGAGGATGTGGCAGTTATTGAGAGAAGCCACGTGCTTAATTAACATGGAAATCAAGCAATGGACTATTAAGTCTTTCAAGTAAGGGAAAGAAATGTACTACATACAGGCCCTAAAAATAAAAAGTAAAAAAAAAAAGAAGGAAAAAGTGCACAGGGAAGGAGGCTAATTATAAGCAGAATTCAAAAGTGATGTCGTTCATAACAACCTGGCAAACACTTTCATCATTTGGAAATAACTTTTCATACACAGCAACATAAGCAAGCGGCAAAAAATAGTGGGGCTGTCCTCCCACATCTCACACATCCAAGATGTTGTGAAATTATCTCTACACTCATGGGACTTTTCCTGAGGGTAGCCTCTACTCCCAGAGAAACCCTGGGTGCATTCCTCAGTCATGCGAAGACAGATAAAGATGAAGATTCAGATCCAGGGAACTTGATGAAATGATGATCTATATCTTTCCAGCCAATTCTGCAAATGATGCCTAGCATAAAGGTTGCTGTGGTTAAAAAAAAAATTAAAAAAATTCCCTGGGAGAGAGTAAAAGTCAGTCTGGGAGGCTGACAACCTTGAACTGGCAATGAGCACTGCTACCGGAAACAATCCCGTGGCTGAAATTGCTTTCTGTTCTCTGATGTGCCATCTGATGCTCTGGATGGCTTTCAACAAGAGTCCCAGGGCCAGGCTGCCGCGGCGAGCGAGCGCGACCATCACAGCGAGAGCACCCGTGGGTCCTTCCCCTGGGCAGCGGGGAGGCAGGCCGTGCTCCTCCTCCCCAGCGCGCACCCTGCAATGAAACCTCATTTCGGGGATCGCGTCCCCATCAGTACGAGCTTTCTTTCCTTGGAAGTCTCATGATGAGAGCCTCTGGTGACTGCTTCAGTTTAGGGATTTTCCTTCTGTTTCCACCCCCCATCCCACCCTACCCACAGTGTGCAACACACGGGATCGTGTTTTAGAGAAGAAGAGTGGAGGGTGAAATATTAATTTCAAATCCTGCATATTTAATCACGTGAATCCTTAAATATTTTATCTGGATCAATCTTTTAAAGCAGCTCAGCACTTACACCTTGCTGGGTAACTGCCATGAAAGACAGCAGCAAAGGCTCTGATGGTGAATGACTGCTGCAAAGAATTCTTCCTCTCGTCTTTCCTCTGCCAAAATTTTCAGCGATGTACACCTGTTTCTGAGGTAGGAAACCCACTCTGTCTTTTGCATTGCCTTTCCTAACTCACTTCCTGACTATATGTTACAGTGACATGCCAGGACACCACCAAAAGGAAATATTTCCTGAGAAGGAACAGCCTTCTACTAGTGAAGTTGTATGTAAGAATATCCCGTCCTTACTACTCGCAATGCAAATAGCACCTTATTTGCATTTCTGTGGTTTAAATGTAGATGGTCTAAGATAAGTCGTCAGAYGCCTGTAAATATTGACGAATGCTCCGGGATCTGGTTTGTTACCATTTCTTTCTCTTCTGTCACAACGTGAGAGCTGCATATTAGCAGAGATGTCGATGGAGCTTCTGGGAGGGAAAAGCATACCTTTGCTTAGTGGGTGACAGCAAAAGAAAAGAAGAAAGTTAGGGAAGAAAATTTCCAAATGAATAATGAATCGAGCCAGGTTGGAGGCTGGTGAATCTTAATTAAAAATCTAACATATCGTCGGCCTCCCATCTTTGCGCTCCTGCACTCGAAGGGATGCTCGGTAGCAGCTGCGTGTCTGTGTGGTCCCCGCCTGTCGGTGACCATAATGCCAGCCATGGAGCCGCTTGTTGGACCAGGGTGAGAGGCATCCACCCGGATTGGGGACAACATTGCTGCTTCTCTCATGCAGACAAATGAACAGAGAATGTGCCAGCAAAAATGACAGGGAAAGGTGACTCTGCAGCCACCCTGCCTTCCTCCAGAGATTATCAGCAGGTCTGGTGAATTGTATTCATATTGTCTATTACTTCCTTCTGCTTTTATTTTTTTCCTAATAGGAGTTTCAACACTCCTATTTGAGATGTCTTAGTGAAGTGYCTGAAGTTACAAGGAAAGGAGCGAGAACATCAATCTGCATCTGCTCTTTCCTGCACAGAGTTGTCATCTGTCACCTTGTCTGGACTAGCAGGTGAGGGACAGCATGACCCAAAGGGCAGCCCCAGAACTAGGAGGCAGGTGAGGTTCTCCCAGACTGTGCTGTGAGAAGGTCACGTCCTTGGGCCTCAGTTTCTCCAACTCTAAAATGAGAAAAACACTTATTGCTCCAATTTATTTCATGTTTTAGAGGAAAAGTACTCTGTAAGTGCTACAGTTTATTATTCTAATATGACTGTAAAATCATGATGTCTTTATTGCAAAATGATCTTTAAAACATGAAGCATTAGGATGGTGACTGAAATCATTAGTATCAAATTGTTCTGCTTTTGCCCTGTCACATTGATACTTCAAAGCAAAATTGCCTCGTGGGCGTTTATAAGATTTCATGAGGATAACTTGTCTTTTCAAACCTTGTTCAGGGAAGAGGGCAAAAAAGCCCCCAGATGTTTTCTTAATGAAAAAGGACTAAGGTTTCTGCCTGTTTAATTCTGAGGCTGTCCTTTAATATTTAAATTCCAAACCCACTAACAATCAATGTGATGAACAATCAGCGTGATGAAAATGAGTCTCCAATTGTTCGGAAGTGGTGCAGGCAGATGTCCCCACTCCTCAGTCCCATCCGAGGCTGTTGAGCTCACCGAGACTTTGAGGGGAGGACGGCCATCGTGCCCCATCCCTCCCTCTGCCCGCGGAAGGGGAGCGGAGGTGTCTCTGCTCCCTGGCGCGAGTGCCGTCTGGCAGGGACCACGTTTCCCTGCTGCATTTGGGTGCTTGACACTTAGCACAGGGAAGCCACGTCCATGATGCAGCTCTCTCGGGCATGACCTCCGCAGAAATGCAATATAAACAAGATGACATTGTGCATTGCGCAGCTGCTGTGCTTGTAAACTGTCTGGTTCTCCAGAACTGTCCTATCTTCTCTGTCTTACAGGTTATATTCCCACCAGGTTAACAAGGGTTTGAGTCTTTGTCCTCCCCCTCCATCCTCTTTCAGGCTGGACTGCATCTCAAAATCATGTTTCCTCTTCTGGCAGACAGTCCAGGTGGCATTTCAGCAGACTCGGTGAGTGCACTCTGCTATGTGGGGACACACCATGAACGGCTTTCCTCCATCAACAGCCCCACTGGGGCAACCTTCTCACTCTCCTTCAACTTGTCATTACTCGATATTCCCTTCCCTTGTGTACACATTTTGCAGATCATGAACATGCTTGTGGTTGCCTGTGGTTGCCCTGTTTTGACCCAATCCACAAGAAAGGGGAGCTTTCTTCTCCTGCTCACTGCACACGGCATGGTACTACCATGTTCCTTTTTTTTTCAGCCCAGTTATTTAGCAAAAAATGCTACTGGCAAATGTGTTTATTTGCTTCTTCACTCCCTCTTTTCTCCCCTGCCAGCTCCCCCAAATGACTTTGGGATTTGCTAGGTAGTTGCCAAACAAGTTTGATCAAATGGAAGTGGCTTTCAATGCTACAATATAGCAAAGGATTAAATGTGTCTGGAGCTGTTCCCTGGCACAGAACAGTTCTTGCCCATGTTACTCAACTCATTTTTCCCCGCACTGGGTATTGGGAATGGTCCTGGGCCTGAATCCTATGTCATGTCCAGGAATTGCTGGGAGAGTGCTGGTTAGTGCTGGCCAAAATGGGTTGAGGGATCACCATCACCACTGGGCTGTGTAGATGACAGTGTGACCATGGCCATGGCTTAGTTTTCTAGGGTGGATGTAACCAAGTGGAAATGCCTGCAAATCAAACAGAGGTGAACAGCCAGACAGAAGACAGCCAGGAATCTACACCGAGCCTTCCTCTGACACTGGAGAGCCCAGCCATGGGACACAACCTCACGACAAACCAGATTTCATCAGCTTGGGAATGAGTTGGTAGTGACTGGCTGAATGGAGCAGATGTTTCAGGTTTGTGTGGATGGCCTGACCCAGGGCCAGATGCTTGTACAGCACTTCTCATGGCTGCTTCAGAAAATGTGTGGGAAAGCGCTATTCCCAGGCCCTTACATCAAATGTATAACGAAGCCACTGGTTGCATGCTGGGCAAAGGATCCGCCTCATGGTCACCTCTATCATGTGGTCTAGGGGCCAGCAGTGGTGCCTTTCAGAGGCAATAATGCAGCTGGTCCCGATTTGAATGGAAATAGTCTCTAATGGACTGTAACCCCACCACCGCCCACAGAGGCAAGCGCCTGTGGTCCCTGAAGAAGTGCAACCCAAAGGGGCTGCACAAAGCTGGCAGAGGAATCCGAGTAGGACTGTTTCGAAGTCTCCAAACTATAGGGGACATCCCGTAGGCAGAGCTGGGGAACACGGCAAGCCACCAGGTACAGGGCAGGAAGAGACAAGTACTCCTGCCTTTAACTCTTCCTCAGGTTTCCACGAGTTCATCTCTGGCTCTACAATCAGATTTCCAAAGTCCACATAAACAATTTCAGTTTTTGAGAACTTGGCTTCTGTAGAGTTTCAGGGAAGTCCCTTTTTGCTGAAGTGTGGTACATAGGGCTGAGACACAGAGGAACACTTGTGAATTTATGTATGTAATGTCACAAGTGAAGTCCGACGAAGGAAAGACCAATACATTGGCTCTGATGCAGCTATTGGGTATGACTACTATCTAGTTTTATGGCAAACCAGTTCATTAGCATTTAAATTGATCTTAAATATTTTCCTAGAAATTCACAGCAATATAAGCCTTAAATCCAGGACTGGTAATGTTGTGATTTTTATGTCTAATTTTAGATTTAATTTTTAGTCCAATAGATTGCAGTTATATGGCCATGCAATTTCAGAGAGCTGCTTTAAAATGCACAGATTTGTGTTTTGCCTTTAATGAATAAAAGAAAAAAAGAAAAAAGGAAGTAGGCATTACCCCATGTCCCTATGCAAAACTGATGGCAAATCCTGAACTTCTTGGACATAAACTCCTCATGCATTCTAGTTACACAGCTTACAAATTAAAAGCCTAGAGAGAAGATTTATCTTTTAAGCTGTGTACAGGATACAAAATATAAATCAAAAGAACCTGGATAATCCTGTGAGTTGAATGGCATAGACGTCAGTCAGTGAATACCTATATTTTTCCAAACTTGGGGTAAAATACAAGTGAAAAGGGTTGAATGGCCTCTGTCCAGCCTCTGTCCACACCTGATGGGATTCAGCCATCACGATGCTCTCTGTTTGACAGCACCTGCCCGATCAGTGACTCCGGCTGGGAAGGAGCGGTGGTGGTGGCTTGCAGGGGGTAAGGGTGTGTGGACATAAGCAATGCCCCTTGCCTGTCTCAGCTGTATACTTCAGGCCATTAGCTTCTCTGCTAAATTTCACCACCCACCCTGGAAGCATTAAAAAAAGTTTCATATCGGTACAAAAAGGCAAAACTCACCGTAAGCCAAACTTGTGTGGCTTTTCAGTTACCTTTGTGATTGGGAGCACATTTTCACTCCATTTATTTGATCCTGTTAGTTAATGTCACCCCATGTCAGTCCTTGTGAGTTTTGTGGGTTTGAGAGGTGGGTTTTTTCCAGCTGTGGTTTCCATGGCTGAGTACTCTGCTGCCACTTACCTCAGTCACGACTGAAATGGGAAATTCTTCAGAGACTGACAAGTTAACAAACAGACACTTTAGCAAGATTGCATTGCTCATCTGCTTGAATCTGTGTTGTAATTAGCTTGAGGAAGATATAAAGGCTGCTTTTTCAGGTGTGAGTTACCACAAGACCCTGGGGGAAAAGAAAGAAACTGTTTAAGGGAAGGAAGTGCTTGTGTTATTATAGCCAGAGAAGACTGACTTCACTCAGTCCTGCCCTGTTGGCAAGTGCTGCTAACGTCGTATATGAAACACCCCTTCGCAGGCTTCTGTGGGAGCTCTGATGTGGGAACCATTTTAGATGATGAAGTACCACAACACTGACAATCGCACACCTTCAGTATCGCATTAAAAATGAAAAAAGTTGCTTGAAAACATCCTTGTTGAGTATTAGTCAGTGAATACATCTGACTTTGATGTGAGAAAGGCTAGGTCAAGCTCTATGTGTTTCTTATCCATTTAACAAGCATTGCTGTAGGGAATCTAAGGGTAGAGAGAAATTACTGTCACAGAATTTTATTTTATTGAACTAAATCTTCAGTACGAATGGTGTGACTGCAATTTCTCTTTAACAATCAAAGTTTGATTATGAACTGAATGTCACCAGTTCAGCAGAGTCCGTTTCACTAAGTGCTAAATTCACTTCCTTGCCAGGAACATATTTCTGTTCATTAAAACATTAGGCTACTTACAGTGGTTTTTGCACTGTATCAAAGGGGACACTGCACAGCCGAGAGGTTCACATTTCCTCTCCCACACTTCTTTACAAGACTCACTGTACTTGTAAAAATCACAGTTAAAATACTCAGAAAGTTATGTGAAGAGATGAGGTTAAATCAAAAGCTTACAAGCAAATCCTCTTGATGTGATTTGAATTCAAGGTTGCATCCAGGTGTTCCAGATCGTTCAAATCAATCCATGACTCTGAACCTTTGCAAAAGAGCTGATCCCAATGGGATTGTGAACTTTCCATCTTTGACTACCTGTATGGTTTATTATAAAAGATAATGCATTTATTTCCATGAACCTAGCCCAAACCTCAGTACAGTCAACAGGAACCTTACCACTGACTTCAGTGGACTTTGAACCAAAACCTATCATATTACCAAAAAAAAACCACCAAACCCAAAACAAAACAAAAAAACCCCAAATGAATGACGGGTTGTTCTGGCTCCAGAGAGCACAAAGTGGCTTCAGTTTTATGCTCACACTTCCACCTTACCTCCCAAACCTGTCTGCTTGTGCATCTTGTGGAATGTCATATTTCTTAAACTCTTTTTTATAGGTCTGCCAGAGGAATGAAGTAAGAACAAAACCTGCAAATGCAGAGCTGCGCATAAATCTAACACCGTAATTCTGGGTGCTACACTCACGGCTTCATGCAGACTGGTGCAGGGACCAAGAGGAGAGCTCCCTCCCTGGTTTTAACCAGGGTTGGATTAGGCCCTTCATTTTGAATATACCTTTGTCAAATGGTTCCCAAAATCTGGCAACTGAGCTCTTTCAGTGCTAATGTTTCCCTCATCCAGAGATGTCTGACATTAGTTGAAAGATGCTTCCCTTGCTCACAGCTGCGGGAGAGGGCTGGGAAACAATTAAATCTGTCAGAAGGAAAACTTGCGGAGGTGCCTTGTACATCCCAACCGAAGATGAAGCAGATCCCTTGCTGAATATAGCCAGAACGATTGATTATAAAAGGACTGTTACTATCTACCTAAATGATCTTGCTAATATCTCTTTCTCTCAGTGACTACATCCTTTCATATCTTATATAGCTGGTGTACCAAATGCATAAACCTTTTCTCCTGATAGCCCATTAGATATGCTTTTGAGGTACAACCTCAGTAATGACTTCCTTCCAATGTAATTGTATTTTAATTACACATTTAAGGCCAAATTTTTTTCTGGTCTATCCCAACTAAAACTCTTTGAAACCTTATTAATTTTAATTATGTAGAAGTTGGTGAAAAATTTCTAGCTGCTGAATTTTGCATTAAAAATTTTAAATTCATTTAAATATGGATTTAATTTCCATAAGCACTTCAATTAGTACTGTCCTTCCTCATTTAATCTTTCAGGGCAATGACATGAAATATATGGAACATAAAGTCCTTTCCAACAGATGATATTAGGACATAGCCCACCTTTAAATGCTTCCCATTTGCCACAGCTACCTGAGGGATGTTTACTACAGGCCCTAACAGGACTTCTCTCTTATTAACACCAGTAGCAGTCGTACTCCATGAGGGATGGTAGAAATTGCTTTTGAGTTCTTTCATCCAAATCAAGCATTTCTGTATGCTCAGTTCCGGAGGAGGGAGGGCCAGGCACAGGGTCGATGCGGGAAGACTTCGGAGATGGCATCAGGAAGCATACAGCAAGAGGGTGACCTGCAGCTTGACACAAATTGTCCCTTTATGAGGTGGGGCAGAGCTTATGTCAACAGCCAGTGTGGTATATGTGCATCACTGCAGCAGCAGCCTTGCTAACGAACTGCCCCATTGTCCAGGCAAAGAAAGACAGCCTGGAAATGGAGCAGGCAACCTGCCAGAAGGGACTCGGGTCACTGAGAGCTCAAAAAGCCAGTCTGAGCTCTCCATGTGAGCATGGATTCAGCAGAGGGATGAACTGAATCGATACATGGAGTTGGCCGTGAAAAACTGAGAAAACATGGAAGTAAAACCTTTTACTGTCTCACTGAGCAAGGAGGACAAGAAGTGACCTGAAAGAGACTATTTTCAAAATAATACTTGGAACAATTGAACCAATGAGAATGTTATTTGAAGACTTGACCTGGACAGAATAAGACTGTAGAGGGACGCAGTAATTGCGCTCAAAACCGAGAATAAAAATAAGAGGCAATAGAGCCTTATGTTTCAGATGTAAGATCTCTGACACTATGTGTATCTTTGGAGACATTATGGAGCCCCTAATTAAAAACAGAGTTGCTTGTGGGATTCCAGCCTGCAAGTCAAATTATTGAGAGAAACGGATCCAGCCCTGGAGAAATTAGCCAGCATCGCAAAGAAGTCACTGCTGAGTGCTCAGGCAACTATAACACATGTCACTGGGACTCCAAAGCTCTCAGGTGAGGAGAAGGTAGTGCCCAGCAATGTCTCTGGCAATACACCGAGCAGGGCATGCTGTGCAGAGTACCACACAGATGTCTGTTTGCAAAACCTTTACAGCCCAGAAGGGGGGCTCCGGCAATTGCTGTAACTTATTGCCCACGATGAGCACTGCAGGATGTGCCTGTCCTACTCCCAGCGTTTTTCTGAAATAGTCACCTGGTAGTTCCAGCAAAGATCTGATATATTGTTTATCCAACATACGCYGAACACATGGGAGACAGGCTTGCCTGAGCAGAGCCAGGGTAGCGTATCCTCCAGCCAAGCATGAGTGCCCACAGCGAACACTGTCAGACAGGGCAAACAGCGAGCTGGAAGGGAGGCAGCCCAGCCTGACCCCTGGAAAAAAAAACTAGACAGGTCTGTTTGCTTTTAATAACATGAACATGTACAGCCACTGCAGCTCATTGCCCCAGCTCCACAGAGACTAGCTGCCTTGGAGCAGCTTTCTAGTTTTTGGGAGCCATAGGTGCAAAGGAAGTGAGGTTGCAGGGTTTGATCTGGGGCAAAACAGTGGTGAAATGTGGTTTGAGCCTGAATAATGGAAGGAAAAGTCTGCCTAACAGAAATTCCTGGGAGACGAGTTAAAATAGCAGGAGACACAGTTGGATCAGAGTAAGACAGAAGACAGATTACAGTCACATTGGACATGATACACTGAGTAAAATAGTGTGCAACAACAGGTCAGAAGCTTGGTGTGAATTTTAGGGGTACATCTGTAATTGCTAGTTGTGCACAAAGTCCCATGACACAAAGAGGAAAGCCGGATCATATGCATGTCTGTCTGAACCTTCTAAAGCCTCTTCAGTTTCATTCCAGAGAGAGGATGTGACGTTCCCGGCCCTGGTGGGTCAGGGCAGCCTTTCACCAGCCTCTGCACCAGCCTCACGGGAACCCTCAATGCCAAAATCACCAGGATTGTCATTTCTAAGGTGGTATAGACAGATGCAGGACATAGGAAGCCTGAAAACCATCTCGAGATTGAAAAGTCCAAGAGAACCCTGGAAATGATGATTGTTATAAGCAGTATCATTTACTGTTACAACCCATGGCATTGGCCAGATGTTACAAACCTTGATGTGTGAAAGAGCCCGAGAAGCTGATGCCACCCTCAAGCCCAAGAGGAGAAGGTTACAAAGAGATTCAGCTGGGAAGGTCTTGAACAGACAGGAGACTCCGCTATTTGAGATCTCCTATCTGAGATTGTACAGCACCTGTAACACCAGATCACCTCAGCCTCAAAATTCAGTACTCTTCCTCATAAGGGGGTAGCCAGCTGCAGTCCAACCAGGAGAGAAGAGCATCTACGCTGTGGGTGCTGCCAGCAGGGCAAAGCCAAAACTGAAAGATTTACCAATATGAAACAACAGAGTTGCTGATGAGTCGGGGGAGAACTGGAGGTCAAAACAGCACAGGATGTCCCAAGGGCTCTCCTGAATTCACAGACTGTGAACAATTAAACAGGTATATTTTGTTAATGCTTATTTCATCTTAATGTTTGTTGTTAATGTTTGTTGTTTGGGTAACAAAGATGTGAGGAAAGGTAGCTGCATGATGCTGTGGCATAAGGCAGCTGGACCTCTTTCTTCGGGATTGCAGAGGTCCCTGTTACACACGTACCTACCGACACTGCTTAAAGCTGGCCTCTGCCAGGCGCCTGGGCTCTGTGTGATGGCTGCAACAACTACAGCGTCGTCCACAGCTGCAGGACCTCTGAAAATAGCTTTTTTCAATAAGGAGCTTGCTTCTTTTTTACAAGCAATGAAGTGCTTCCTGGCTGTKGCTCAGCATGTGTTACTTGACATGCCAGGCATTCCCGGCAGCTGGGAAGAGAGTCRGGCAGTGAGGAACTACTCTGTGTACTGAGCTGAACTTACTTTCTTGTTTTGGCAAGTTTTGGAAGGCAGATAAATTTTTTAAAGGTGTTACTTGCCTCTAAATGTAACTCTTTTTGCTGCAGTCTATCCATCTAGTGTGCTATGCTTACAGGGACAAAGGATCACCAGTTAATGTGACTCTGAGAATTAACAAGGAAGTATGTGCTTTTCTATCAGAGAAAGAGTGGCTTGAGTTAAAATATTTCAAGGTATTGTGCAGTTCTGTCGCAGTTTGAAGGTCACTGTTCCTTACCTGCTTAAATAAAGAGAAGTTGATCTTAATGGTATATTTCTGCACAATTGAAAATGCACAAACACAGGGAGAGAGACAAAAAGAGAGAAAGCTAACTGGAAGCAGTTTCCCAATATGCACAAATCACTTGAGCTTGGCCAACAGAACCTGCAGTTTCAAGCCATTTAGGCACTTTGGAAAATTTCTTCTGGTTATGAAGCATGCTTACTGGGCAGCAGCAACGCCTGTCAATACTCTGTGCTGCAGCCAGCCTTGGGGAAGGAGGGGTCTCTTGGTGGGCTAAAGCCAGCATCCTGGGCGGCTTCCAGTCCTCGCCTCCTTCTAACAGTAAATAAAAGAATAATGAAATAAGAACAGCTAATGCCAACGCCCAAAAGCTGATGTTGAAAGGAGGAGCATGAGACCAGACAAGCGCAAGCAGCATCTCCCCTCTCCTCCGAGTACTTTGCAGCCATTTGTGGCCCAGACACATCCTGAGCCAGACTCGTTTTCTGTGTATTTAGTAGCTCTCAGTGGGGTTCCTCTTCCATGAATTCATCCAGCCTTCTCTCAAGGCTGCACCAGTGATCAATATTTTCTAAGCAGCCAGTCACACCGAGAAAGAAGGGAATCGATATTCACTTTGGTCTTGGCCTCTCCAGTCTTCGGCTGTTCCCTTATGTGTCCCTCTGTTAACAACCACATGTGAGGGATAAGAATGAGATCAGCAGCTGCCAGGAGGGCCCTGTGCCATAGAAATTTCCAAATAATATTTGTTCTTTGTCTCTTAAGGACACAGCATGCAGCTGACACTCCTGTCCTGTTATTACGCCTTTTTCTGTGCATACAATGCATCTGGCAAATAGACACTAAAGTAAATATAAGGAAAAAAAATCAAAATAAAAGCTCACGAACGAAACCAAAAAGCCAAATCAACATAAAAATTACATTGCTGAGGTTTTGTTTCATGTACATATAAATATACATGCTAGTGTCTAGTAACATGCAGAAATTGCAGATGTGACTTAATCCTTCTAAGACTTCATGCTAGTTTCTCCCTCTGCAAAATACAATTGTCAGTGGAGGAAGAATGGTATGAAAGAACTAAGAATCGTGATGTCAAGATG
This sequence comes from Oceanodroma leucorhoa, assembly GCA_030449065.1. Taxonomy (NCBI): domain Eukaryota; kingdom Metazoa; phylum Chordata; class Aves; order Procellariiformes; genus Oceanodroma; species Oceanodroma leucorhoa. The sequence continues at coordinate 1,426,673 of JASVER010000105.1, forward strand.
GTCAGTATTATTGATGTTTTGCCTTTCATATTTTAATTTGACAGAATTAGCTAAACACGTTTCCTAAAAGAATGAACCCAAATTGGATTCAGTTGAGTTACTGAGTGAAAGAATGAATTATTTTCTTAATTTCCCTCAGGAAAGAAAGGTCTCTGCATTACTCGTACATGCCATCAAATTCAAACAGTGTGAAGAAGTCTCGAGTTACTCAGCAATGAAATGTTGTGGAGTAAATGGGAGGCAATCATTAAAAACCCTCTTCTGAGCAGTGAAGAAGAAAATTCCTTCGTGATACACGTAGGTAACATCATCCTGGGAACACCCTTCCCGCAGGTGTGGGGCTTCTTTGCAGATATTCCCCAGGAGAAGTCTGCACATCGTTTGCCAACATGGCTGTAGATTTATGTCTTTGTTTTCTTGGAAATATGGAACTTTGTAGATTCATTGATTTTCAGTCTAGAATTAAACATTACAATCATGTTGTACAACAATCCTTATAGGCTTGCCACAGACTTTTAAGTTCTTTCCTCAAGCCCGTATTTTCTAGCTGAATTGAAGCATGTCTTCTGCAAGAAAAAAAAGTAAAAATCCAGCGTTGATTTAAAGGCATCAGGTGTTAGAGAACTGTCAGACAGAATCTGACTCCTGGTCTGAGTTGTCTTGTGGTTTTCATCATGTGGTTCATTGGTCCCTGGGCATCTGTGGACTACCTCTAATGCGGTCATGAAATGTGATTGAGGAAATGAAGTTCTTGGTCTCTACATAGCAATTGACCTATGTAAAATGTCCTTGAAAGCCTGTATTTCCACTGAAAGAAGTTGAAGGATCTATAAATTTTAAAAATTACTTACTAGTATCTAGAAGTGCCAGCACTAGACCCCTCAGAGAAAGATGCAAGCAGTCCCATATTCTGTAATTATAAAGTAATGTGTCAGAAGGGGATATTATTCGTATCCCAACCTTTTAGGAAGCGTGTTTATGCCCTGAAACACAAGTTTATTTCACTTATTTTTTTGAGGCGACTTTTATTCCATCCTGTAACTCAGAGTGGCTTGTTGGAAAACAACATCAGATTAGTGGTCAGTTTTCTAAACCACAGCACAGTATCTGACGTCCCTTTCTTCAGCATTATCCTTCAATAAACTACTTATTCCAGCCCGAGGTCCTGTATAATCTGAAAACACTACATAAATAAATTCTATCATAGATATTTGAGTGCGGTGGCTGTCATGACCAAAAAAAAGGAGTGGAAAAAATAGCAAAGTTACTGTATGTCAAAAGATGACAAAAATTGCCCAACTCTCATACTGATATCCCAGCCTTACCTGGAGAGGCAAAGATGGGACGTGTCACGGTGAAAGCTGCATCCTCAGGGACTGGGGAGAAGAGGCTGTGTTGTGAGACAGTTTCACATCCACCTTGGTGGGACTGGTGTCAGACACCTGTGTGGAGACCTCAGCCGCTTCCCTACTCATTCTTTGTCTGAAGTCTGGTCACTTTTGGTTTCAAGCGTTGTACGACCATGCTTTCACTGCTGGGCTCTGGAGGCCTCATCCTCCTCATGTCCTTAGTCTTGATGACATTAAAGGGCATGCTGATGAGGGAGGCASACAGGCCCAGACCCAACCTTTGGGGAAAAAAAAAAAATTAGAAGTGAAATAGATTTTGAAGTAGGAAGCACTTTTCCCATGTTGAAGAGCCACAACAGTTCCGAAATGAGAAGACATATTTTAGTGATTAGTTGCAGTCAATCTTAAGAATGCTTTAGGCTTTGTAATAAGTCAAACACCATGTCCTCTCCTCCATGGAGGAGTGAGATGTGGGGTTTCTGAGTGGAAGAACAAAAGCGTTACAAATTAGATATTTGCAATAATTCCTCCACAGCGGCTATCCACGCTACATAACATTTCCCCCTAAAACAGAAATCTGCCTTGAATAAGTGGAAGAAAACTACATTAGGAGAGATAAGTCATATCTACAAACTACGTGTAAATCAGAAGTTCGTTAGGGGAGCATGCAAAGAAGCTTTTGGAAGGTAATTTTGCTACAAACTAGTTTTCACAAGAATGAAGTAAAGCTTTCAAAAGCATGATTGCTCTAAGTAATTCAAATTATCTACTCTACCTGATACTAAGTCTTCCCATAGAGATTATAAAGCACTTAAATTTTTACCCACTTTGTTACAGAAATCCCCGAAAGGTTTCAATCCATTTACAAGCACTGCTGTGAGAAGGAAACAAAAGATGCCAGAAGTTTTCAAAACCACCTCCAGCACAGCTAGAGTTAAACGCTTTTTACAGTATTGCCTCTATATCATAAAGCTCTTTGTTCAGAAATTTACCACTGAGTCATACAAAAAACCCACTCTGGACCAAAACTTGGTCTACAAGAGTTCAGCCAAGAAACAATATTTCCTGGTGCTTTGTCCCCTTCTTTTTTCTAGCACTGAAATTGAAAAAGATGCTAAGTGCTCTAAGGTTTCCAAGCGCGAGTGTGCTCCTATTACTCAGAAAATGACTTTAATTTTAAAATGAAATGGTGCAGGCTTATAGTCTAGACTGTTGATTATGTTTTAAGCGTCGGTGCTGGTGGCCACAGGGGTCACAGGCTGCCCAGCCATCGCTCGGAGGCGTGCAAACTCCCCTAGGACATCTTCCATTTCATAGCAGTCCAAACTCTAGCTTTTATTTAGGCAAAACTCCCACTGGCACCCATAGGGGTATGTTATAGCAAAGGTTATTAGGGAAGGTTTTGCTCACCAGGGCAGCAGTTTCTGTCCCTGCCCCATAGCAAGTGAGACCCACATTTTGCAGTGTGAAACACTTTGTGGGGACACAGAAGCGCTCAGCCGTCTTATCYCTCTCACAGCCCAGCAGCAGCATTTAGCAGTGTGGCTGTGTTTCCGTCTGGTATGCCAAGAAGTCACACCAGACTCGGCAGGTTGCACCATTTTCCCACAAGATTGCTCCTCGGGGTAGCTGAAAGGGTTATGGATCGGGACAGGTGAAAGCTGGCCTGGCTTCAGTTGAAACCATTTCTAGCTAGGGTTTTGTACTTACATACAAGAGGTTTTGCTGAGTTCTGCTTTGTGTGCTGAAGTTCGAATGGGTCCAAACACAACAACATAAACAAACATCAGAAAAGAAGATGMAGAGGAGGAAGCCTGTGTGGAATAAAAAGGCCAAGGAATGAATCTTCCTAGATTCATGCAAGCGCCGCTGCATGCTGTGCTTTGAAACCCGCAGATGAAAATCCGGGCCTTCTGAGGACAGGGGGAGCTTTGCCTTTGGCTTTGGTGTATTTAGGCTTCCAGGCAAGGTCACCACTTTGCTGTCTTCCAGGTCCTGCATCTTGTACATGCCTGCAAAGTTCCTGCAGGTCAGAGCAGCTGCGTGAGGGATCCACATGCCATCCTGAGCAGAGCAGGAGGAATGAGGCAGCAGAAAAGTTGCCAGAAAATACACCATTGTGGTGAAGTGGGCAAACGTCTGCATTATTGTGTTTGGCTGCTTCCTCTCCTGGTTGCATCTTGCTGCCTGCATGAACACACGGCTAAATCAAGACGAGCTATGCAACTGATCAATAGCAGACCAGCAGAAAAGGTGACATAAATAGGGTCTCCCGGTGGCCTCCCTTCAAAGCAGTTGGCAGACATCTGGGAGAGAAAATTGCTCATCAGCTTCTCTGGAGCTGACACATGAAGGAGTCTCCCAGCCCAAAGCATGGCCTCAAGAAAGACCTGGAGCTTCTGAAAATGGCTGTGTTGTATTAACAATTGAGGGAATCACAGAACTAGAGGGACAAATACCTTCAGATATGGCATCCACGGCCTTTTGCAGAAATAGGGTTGCATTCAGAGCGCAAGCAAAACCTTTTTAGTTTTCTTCCAGCGTTGCCTCTTGCATTTATTTCAACATGCTATATTTGGTATGGTTGTTTCTGTAGGAGAGCTACTCTCTAACAACTGTCATCACGTAGAAGAAGCAAATCTCCTGGGAGCTTAAGGCAGTTTTTATATAGACCCACGCTTTGTTGTGATACCAAGTTTAGCCTCAGCCATACTGCATACTGAAATTGCAGTGTCTGTGGCTGCTCACAAGCTAAAGGTCCGCGTTTCTTCGGTTTCACTGTATTTCACAGCATCACAGCCTTGCAAAATTCTGCTCCTGTTAATCCAAACCTTTGACTGTATCTCAGATGTGTGGAGATAGAGAGAGAGGGTGGTCGAAAAGACAGCGTGCAGTGTACGCTGATGGGAACAAGAAACACTGTGTAGTTGTCAGCACAGAGAAAGGGAGGCTGGTCTTGGAGCAGCGATGTTTGGGATGGAAGGCAGGAACATCAATTTAACTTCTTTGATGTTCCATATCTTGCTGGCAAAGGTTTAAATGCTATTTCTGGCTGCCACATTGATGTTCATTACCAGGGGTCCTCTTTCTGAAGTGAAGACTTTCTTTCAGAGAAGGTCCCTAAACTTTTTTAGCTTGGGATGATGGTATGTTTTAAATTACAACACAAATACATGCACACACATATGCGCCAACTCATGCTATCCGTAGGAGATCTGTGTATGGTACTGTGTAATTTTAGTTTTCCATCACAACAGCATTTAAATTATGGATTTGCTTAAAAAAGAAAAAAGAAAATAAAACATAACTCGTCCAACTTGTAAGTACAACACCCTGAGTTGTCCTGTTTTTTCATCTTCTATTCAGCTGGAGTTCGGGAGGCATTAAGTGATGCAGACCTTTGAATCTGCCCGCTCAGAAACTCTGACAACTCAGAACATTGTACTCTCACCATTATTATTCCAAAATATCAGCTTGCACACTCCAAAACTGTTCAAGAAATACTGATTTGATCATACTCTCCCACATTTTTGCAGCTGCCATCTTTTACTGTGAATGTTAATACATTGAGTGGGACAATGGTGGTGTTTCACTGCTGTAAAGAACAATCTTTTTCTTCGTAAATTCCAGGAATGGCTTCTTCCTGCTGCTCTAGCTGTTTCGTGTAACAAATAATCTTTGCAATAGGAGAATTTGGCTCATCATACAGATTTCTGTTCTTTATAGGCGGAAAATAATAGCAGTTTTCCCCATGTGTCAGTGCTTTTTTTCCAGTCAAGGTTGATACAAATATTTATTGAGGAGAAACGCACAAATCAGCCTGCGTAACAAACCCTGCCGCTGCTGATGAGTGCAAGTTTTGGGGTGCCATCCTGGTGTAGCGCAGTCTTTTCCCTGTGCAAAGCAGTCCTCATGCGAGTCTAATGTGGCACAGCCCAGGTGGGGGCTCTCCCAAGGCACAGACCTTCGTATGAGCACGTACCACCCTCGTCTGCCTCTGCTGCAGGGAGGTAGGAAGATGATGGCTTCTCCAGAGCAAAGCAACACATCCCATTGGTACGCCTTTCCATGGTGGTCGGTTCAGGTCTGCAAATCTGTTTCAGTGCAGTACATTAGAGCAAGCCAGCCACTGGTCTAAATCAGACCAGCAGGATGAATCTGCTGTAACGGGGTTGGGGGGGGTTTCAAAGCCAACCATTAAACCTCTCCTTCATGCCAATAAATGAGTGTGTTTGCATACACCCATGTGCACAAACTCACGCACACATACACACACACATGCGCGCATTCCTTAGGCCTTGCAGAAGATCAGCCAGCACTTGGGTTTTGGCTGGTGGGGCTTGGTAGGAGACCAATGAAAGTTCTTAGGGCTGAGATGAAAACCATGCATGATGTTACAGTTGGAAGAGCTGTTTGGAGAAGCCTGAGTGCTCCCAGAATAGTACAGTTTCTCTAACATAGCTACAAGCAACACATCAAGCACCAAGCAGCTTCTTTTTTTAAGCTTGGATCTAAGGGGGTGGAGCGGGGGGACAAGCAGTGGAGGGCTGACAATGACGAGCAGGCATTCATTTGGAGGAAAAGAATAAATCTACTAAAGTCTTAAAGACTTCCAGCATAAAGTCTTGGCAATCTCATCACTTTCCCCAAATCACTTCAAGGAACATGATAATGTCAGGATTCTGATCTTTAGGAATAAAGAGACAGCACAACGCTTAAGGTTACAATGTAGCATTTTGTAACGGCATAATAATAAATAGAACCCTATCTGGAAATGTATGAAATAACTGCATTTTTTTTTTCTTTTTTCTGGGCTGAAGGGTTGCAGTTGCTCCTGCATAATCACATACCCCAGCTATGTGGTAACACACTGAGGCCCTAACACTTTGAAAACACTACTGTATTTTGCAGTAATGCCTCTGTATTGTAATTTTAAGAAATGTCCCTAACTGTTAGCATCCCATAGCATGGCTTATTGTTTTGTATATTCACAGACATTTAATGCCGGGATTTGGCAGGGATTATTTGGGTGGTTATGTTTTTCACTGATCCCTGAAGGCTTCACAGACCTTCCCAATTCCAGTGCAGTCTGGTGAGTGCAGTTCAGCATGTCCCAGCTCCTCCACGGAAAGAAAGGAAAGATCTTGCGGTTAGACTCAGACATTTAGTTTTCTTAGGCATCAGATGCTTAYGTACCCTCTAGACAGCTTAGTTCTCCAGCCTGCAGCTCTGGGTTTCCCTGCTGTCTTGGTCATGTGCAGAAAGTACAATCCAATTACTTCTTCCATGTGGAGAAGATGCAGAGAGTCAGCAGTGATAGATAGATCCCTGCAGGGCAGAAAAACCCATCCTCTGCAAAATAATGAACCCTGTAGCAAAAAAGAAAAAAAAAAAAAAGCTTGAAAAAACACAGCTTCACAACTGAAGAGCCCACAGCCCTGAGTGAGCCGAAGTTGAAAGTTCACGTAGTTTTGAACCATTGCTTCAGGCTCTCTTCAGAGTCAAAGGGATCTCAGTTTACACCTTCATTATACGTTTAATCTTGCTTTAGCGGCTGCAATCAAGTCAAAAGTTTTTACTGTTTGGGAGGTTTTTTGAGTGAAAGCTGATACCATGTATGGGGAGAGAGGGTTTTCTTCAATTCCACAGACCCGAAATAATCAGTACCCCGGCGTGAGCTCCACTTCGTTCAGATGCACTGTAGGCCAAAACTTCTTTCCTAGTCCTGGACTACTGTTCTGGATATTCTTCACAGAGGTGTGAGCACGGACATTTCTAAGGCAAGCACTGGCATTATCAATCACAGCAGTCCCCAAGCAAGTGATCTGATTTTTAAAGTGATGAAATGAAAGCTGCTGGTGCTTTTTTACCTCTGAACATCAGAAAGTATGCTCACAGCCTTCTCTGGATGGAGGCATTTGATATTAGGCACTGTTTTGAAAAATGTCCCCTCTTATTATTTTACGAACATGGATGCAAAAACCTGAGCACTGCTATCGTTTGCAATAAGAAGCAGTGAATATCCACTTATCACTGCTGCACCATGATCACATTAGTTATAAACACAGGTAGTTGACTGCCTTTGATGTCATTGCATTCATTATTATGCATTTCTTTGCCTACTGTGGAAATCAGGATATTTGGGTATCTTTTTAAGGGAAGCAGTGCCATTTGGATATGTATGAAATTGTAGAACTTGCAAAACAGTCCTCTACCTGTAGACTTTGGAAAACTTTTCCCTCCTCCCAAAACCCAATTTTGCCAGTTATGGGTCTGTGAAATGCAAACATCATTCACTATGTGGCAGAGCACAGCTTGGAAAACCTTTCCAATGCTATTTGTCCATCTTGCAGATGCAGCAATGTTCACTTTCTCCACTTCCTGAGGAGCCTGAACTTCACCACCACGAATTAAAGAACAGATACTTTAGAGTCAAGCACCCGCTTCACCTTGCACGTGCACTGGTGTAATTCACAAGACGCACACCGCGTGAGTGCTGCCTGTGTCATCTGGTCAGAGAAGAGAATATTCCCCCATGCGACGCCTAACGCCCTCAGCAAAGCCTGGGCTGGGTGATGGCCACCTTGCTCCCATGGAGAAGCATCTGCATCTGCTGATAGTTTCAGAGAAACCAGCGGGTGGCAGAATCAGACTCTGTGACTGTAGCCGCATCTTCCCAGGTGACCTGCACATCAGAAATGTTTTTTTCTGAAGAAGCTGGCAAATGCATTTGAAATACACGCAGAGATTTTTTTCCACCTGGCAATAGCCAGTTTAAGCCATGGAGGGGAACTTCTGTGGGCTGCAGAACAAGTGGGTGCAGCTTTCAAAAACCTCTGCCCTATCTTCATAGTCTGATGCCTAACAACGGGTGAGTTTATTAGCCTTTCCACCCATGAGGCACAAGCAGCTGTTTCCATCCAGCATGGACAAACTGAATTGCCTCCAAGACTGCTGACCCCCCCTGTCAAAAGTCATTGGCAGCAGGTCAGCGGGATCAAACACTGGTGTGGGGTTTGTGGAAGGAGCAACCTGCCACACACACACCCTTGCCCAAACAAGCAAGATTGCATAAACCTCATTTCTTTAGGAATTCAGACACAAAAAATATTTTATTTTTGCCCTCTTTATATTATGCATTTCATTCAGCTGTGCTTCCATCACTGTTCGCCAGCCTTCCTTGCTCTCGTGAGGCTGGAGAAGTCACAAATACGGCAGCTCCCTTTGAGCATTAATGCTGGATGCTGTCCATGACTGCTGAGCTGCAATATGTGAGCCAGCGATACCACAAAGTGAGAGTTTATATTCCTTCCCTATTGCATATTTAGTGTGTAAATCCACAGAGGAGAAAAAATTTACAGGGGAGTGAGTGGTCACAGGGAAAGTAATTTGCATATAAAGCCATGGCAGATACCTCTTTCTGCCTGGTACTCATCCTGCTGGGAAGTTTCACGCCAGGCTGAATGAAACCTTCAACCACTGGTGTTTTTTTCTTGTGCCTGAGTTAAGGGTGGTGGGGGTGGGTCACTGACATTGTTTATCCATTATTCATTTAGCAATGGCTCCGGGGAGCAACTTGATGTCATGTGTTTTCCACTTACATGAATTGCAATACACTCTTTTCTTCTTCAAGCCTGCCTGCACTGAGGAAATTTTCTAAGTTGTTTTACAAATGGCATAGCTTAAACTGTTTGGGGGCTGCAGCAAAGACCTAGTTATAGACAGCTTGAGGTGAGTGATCAGCTTKTACTGATGTGGTTTCAGACTGTGGCACTAACTACACCTACTAAAAATTGAATTATTAAGACTACATAATCCAGAAATATTTTGGCTTTGTTGAAATACACAATATCTATCTCCCTTGGACTGAAAATACTTCTATTCCCCAAATCGCTCATTGTCTCTTGAAAGGACTGGCTTTCATTGGGAGATTTAAATTTTTCTTGCTTTGTTTTCCTAGCCTTCTTTAAACCAGTATTTTAAGTCAATATATCACTAACAAGCCCAGATGAGATTTTCAATGCAGCCTTTACTGACAGAATCAAAATTACATGAAGTATTGCATTTTGAAGCAGTGATATGTGTGCAGCCAAGAAGAGGTCGATTGTGATCTGGCCAGGTGTAATGCTCCCAGTTAAATCCCATCACCTGCGAGGCTCTGTGCAACCAACACACTTGTGCACTAATAAAACTGAGGGGCTGGAAAGAGAAAAATTGACTTTCTGGGTCTAATAGGAAGGATGTGAATAAAATCACAGCTGAAAACATGGAGCAGAAAACCTTGGTGGATCCCCAAGAGACAGAGATTGTAGATCCTTTGCTGAAGGAAGGCGAAGGAGGAGGAGGTGCTACGCAGAAAGGGAACATCCACCTCTGCACTCAAAACCTCCTCGTCCTGACATGAGAAGTATCTGGGTCATTGGATGAGGTGGATTAAAAATTATCCCATAAACACAAAGATATTTTCTGAAGACTGGTGAGATTTGCTGAATTTTAACTGGAGTCAGATACATGTGCTTCACACCTTTAGACAGTCTCCAAAAATAGCAGAAACAAGGTGGGATGTTAAAGCATCAGTGCAAGTCCTTGTGCGAGAACGCTTCCCTCTGCGTGGGAGGCATTCCTGCCTCAAGATAAGGTACTAGCCAGGTAAAGGTAGCAGAGATCATGCCCAAGGGGCCATGGTCAGTCGGATGTGCTCAGCCCATGTCCTAGGAGCACCAGAAGACCCTGCTCTTACTTCAGCTCATGCCTCCCCACCCCACTGGGCTTCTGGCACAGGGAGGCAGGGACTGTGCTTTGCAACGTGCCAGGGATGAGGCCACAYGGAAGAGGAGAAGGAAGGCAGAGAAAACAAGTCGGCTCTCAGCCTTTACCACCCATGAACCTCTGCACGCCATTTCCCTCCTGGGAACTGATCCAGGGCTCCCTGTGAAATCAGGAGGCATGTGGTCATATGAAGAGGTGCTAGGTCCATCCCAAATGAGAAATAGAGGCTCCTCCGAAGCAGAAATCGGCTGTACTTCCCCTTGGTGCTCTCCTATCTTCTCAGGTGGGCTGTGGCCTCATCTCAGGCCACCCCTGGMGTGGGTTTGGCTTCCGGGGTCCCCAGGCCCATGCCACAGCTTTGGGGTCAGTAAGAGGTAACTGAAGAAGCTCACCTACTTCTGCAAAGAGACTGCTGGTCACCTTTTCCTTACGCCTTTTCTTTCCAGGGCTAGCCATCAATAATAAAGGAGATTCAGTAGCCTGTTGGCAAGGCTGTAAGCCCTGGTTTACATCAGCTGGTGAGGACCTCTCTCTGCAGTGGGAGGCACCAGCTTGTTCACACCTCCGTATCCCCTATCTTCCCAGGAGGATGCCTGATTCCCAGACTGGAGTTTCTGGCTGGCCAAGTGCCCCAGCACCCCTCGGTGCTGCGAAACCCCCCTGGAAGGAAGTGCCTGTCTCTCTCCACCTGCTCCACAGCCAAACCAGCCTTACACCTCAGGCTTAAAGCTAGGTGCCCAAAGTTAGGCCACGCAAAGGTGTCCCTTCAGCTCTGTGTTGAGTGCGAAGGATGCCTGAGAGCACACATCACCTTTCCATCACACCAGAATTAGTTTCTGTGCAAAACAGTTTTGTACTTGCAGAGACTGAAGGGTGCCGTGTCCCTCCTTTTCTTGCCTCCAGGAAGCTAAAATTCTCACATAAAATCTGGGCTAAGATGTTTTTGCCTGTATAATCAGTAAAAAGCATGCTGAATGATGAGACAACAAACCCCTTACGTCTTCTGAGAAATGATTGTATGTGGTCCTTGGTGCTAAACTGTCCAGACTGTCTTCTATCTAGTGAACGCTCATCTCTGCCTCTACCAAACATTTAACTAAACTCCAGGCTTTACACATTTGCTTTAGTTTATTCTTACTCCAGCTGACAAAGTGTGGTGGAGAACTACATACTATTTTTCTCAAGGCTTTTCTGGTGGCTCTCCAGGTTGCTACATCATGATACAGCCACACAGATCATCTCAGAACGGGTGGCTGAAACACACCTCCCATGCTCTCCTTCGGTTGGACTGGGGGCTGGGGGCCAGGGGTGTTACACTGACCACAGTGGTAAGGGCAGCAGACACCTCTGATGTGTAGGGCTTCTTCAGTCTGGGAAGCCTGGAGCTTGCTGATTCACCAGCAGAGGTTTGATGACTCCTACCCTCCAGTGCTGTTTCCTCTTCTACAGCGACACTGGCTGGTTGTGGTGCCAGCTGGCAAGCTAAGGAGGAACATTCAAAAAGAGGGTGTGCTGGAGCTGGAGGAGTCTTTTCCAGCCTTGCAGTGAACAAGGAAGCATGTGGCTTGTATGTCACTTTTAATACAGTCAAGTGTCCCCTTGGAGAGCCTGAGTCTCCCCCTGACTATGTGTTAGGCAGGACAGTCCTGCAGCACACAGAAATATGGGAGTGTGAAACCCTTTTGAGGCTCTATTGGAAGCTGCCTTGTCAGTGTCTTCCCATCCTGGCCACAGGGAAGTGCCCAGTGCAATCAAAGATCAAGCTTTTTCCCAGCATCTCGGCTGAGCTGCAGTGTCAGAGCCACTCCATCCTCCTGCAGCTTGCTGCGTCCTAAACGGTGGTACAACTCCAGCTATGGTCCCATGAGAAAGGAGTTGCAGGTGACTCCACCCTAACACAAGCAGGCATCCATATAGGCAAAGCAGGGAACAGCAGCAGCATGCCAGCATTGGTCCCCCAAAAAAGGGCAGACCCTCCCCAAATAGAAGGTAGGTTGCAATGTGCCATAAGCAGGGATTTGAAGCACCAAGTGTTGATACACATACCATCAGCTACAGACCACTGAAGAGCAAGATTCCTTCCCCTCAAATGCAAGGTTAATTCTTTCTATCCCATTTATTAGCTATGTTTAATTTACACTCTTTTTCATTTGGCTGTGAAAACATTGCTATAAGTGAATGCAAACTCCATTTAAATATCTGTATTTAGTTCCATTCTTCCCCTTCCAGTCAAAGTTTCAGTGGCAGACAAACTTCTGATGGATAGCTTGCATTCACGTTGACTATCTGTGATTTTTGATCTGTTATAAATATAAATTAGTTCATAGCCGGATATTGCCTTAATTGTTTACATACTAACTGGGGAAAGCTAACATACAGCCTTGGCTTTATTTAGCAATTTAAACATGAAGTTTTACTGAGTGGTTAGTAGACAAAATGTTACATTGTGAGGGTTTTTTTTTCCCCTTGCCTTATAATATTTTACTTTGATTAAAGCTGTACTGAGGTAAAATTGCACATCTCACGCGAAAAGCAATTTACCTCTGCTCTTATTGAAGTTAACCGTACTTATTTGTCCTAGCATAATGTATTTTTCTAGCTGCATTCTAACTGCAGTGCTTTATCATATAAACTAAGTTAGATTTAATCAAATTCAGTTTGTGTTGTGAATTTTAAGACATTCGTTCAATTAGTTGGAATAAAAGCAGAACATTTGGAAGAAAGATTAAATTTGAAAAATGCTGGTGCTGAGCTGGGCATTCAGTGCTCCTTCTGCACCCTTCTCACCCCGAAATATTTCTCATGCTTGAAAAGGCTCCCTGATCTTTTTTTTTTTCTCCTTCTATTTCTCAGATTGCTGGTGACGTTCACGGGATGGGGAAGATAAGAGTCAATTTAGCAGGTTGCAACACCCAGGTGTGCATAAAACCTGACATGTTTTCCTCCTGCTGTGCCTGTCATGAGCTTTTTCTGGTCATTGATGGACAATAACAGGACCACATTCGAGCTGGGGCTTTTTTAATGTATTGGAATCTACTGGGAAGACACGGTGCTGCTCCCCAGTGGCATTTCAGTCTTACCAGTGCCCCTCAACTGCTTTCCTATTACTCTCCTTGTTACCATCTGGTGGGAAAATTGCCATCACTCACTCATGTTCACCTTTTGGACATGAGTATGCAGCTCAGGGTGCTGAGGGACACCAAGGAGGTCGGTCAGCCCTAACTCCCCTTTCCAGCAAGCAAACTACTTTCTCCTGTCACCCTTTCTGTTGCTTCTCCCTAAAATGGCTTATTTGCACACATACCAAGTATTTTTGGGGTATCAGGATGTTTTTACTGTTTTGTCCTGTGTGCTGAATGCAATATCCATTAATTATTATTAGCATATTACCTTTATTAAGAAAATTTTGATGCCTGTTGTTATAGGAATGGCTGTAATTTTCCTCATCTGGGAATTCTTGATTAATTTGGCTTAGGTTCACCAGCCTGAGTGATTTGAAAAGGCCATTGTAAAATAACAGAGAGAAATAAAAATGTCTTGGTGCAGTCAGGCTCCACTCCCTCAACTGAAAAACTTGGTGTTTTTACATTTTGAGACAGTTTCTCAGACAGCCAGACAAGGTGACATTAAACAAATCACACTAATTACAACACAATTTATGTGGAGAGATTTTACTGGCCTGTTAATACTTGGCAGGAGCTGCCAATTACAAATGTTTCAAAGAGGAGTGTTTCTAGCATTAACTTTTTTGGTTCTGAGGGAAATGGAAAGATGGAGCCCATTGAGCTCCCTTGTTTGTGCCAAGGGAAGCAGAGCCCGGTCCAAGCATAGAAGCAGGAGTCAGAGACCTGAGGTCAGGTCATGGGTTTCAGAGAGAGTTGCACAGACTGTGCGYGGCCCGGGGCAGATCACTCCTGAATGCCCCTCATGCCAAACAAAACCAGCAAGACTTTTCGTGATCCCTGGAGGCTTTGCATCTCTCTGGCCTCTGGCCAACACCAGGTGTCCTGCTGTGTGTGCCATCCCCAGAGGTGCAGACAAGACATTGCCATTCTGGTCTGGGGACATTTTGCATGGTTGATGGTACATCATACGACAGAGGGGAAGATCACACTCTCTGTGCATTAGATGCCTCATTAACAGGACAAGGATTAAAAACTTACCTACAACACTTGCCAACAGCATCATGAAACTTTTTTCCTAGGAGCCTGTAAAGCACCTTAAGTTTAAACCTCAGAGATATGTAGGGCTTTGCCTCCTATTCACTTAGCTTAAGGCTGTGATCATGTAAGATGCTACTTCCCCCCATCCATCCCCACATCCCCAGCTAGTGGTTACCATCACCTTCACAGAACCGACAAAAGGGAATGGGGCACCCACTCCTCACCCACATCGGTGCTTACACCATAGGTGAAATGCTGTGGTTTACAAGAAGCCACCTTGTCCTGGGAGGTGTTCGGATGCATCATGATGGTTTTGCTGCAGGGACAACAGCAGCCTGGTAACAGCAAATGGCTTTGGGGGCTGGGCCAGGGGGAGAAAGCAGAAGGGGGAGAAGGCTGGTAATAACCTCTCACTGGGGGGGTTTACTGAATGAGTCCCTGCCAACGCCATCTGGCCAGGTCTCCGCTCTGTGCAGTGGCCATTGACCACATATGGGAATGCAAAGCTCCGGGTTAGACCCCTAACTCACTCAAGGGAGAGTGAGGTGGCATGGGGAAGGGTCCTCAAAAACCTGCAGCTCAGAGCTAAATGAGCTCAGACCCTTCCTCCGTCTTCTCTGGGACAGCCAGAAACAGAAGTCAATCAGATAATCAGCTCACTCTCTGGAACAGTAGAAACACCCTGGAAAGCTTTTCCTCATGTGCTCAAAGGAGGATGGTGTGAATGAATGTGACTTGGAGATTCTCAGACAGGTTGGTGGGTGGGATGCCTTGCTCTGGAGGTGGGTTCAGATCCTCCTCCAAAGCAAGTTGAACTCAACTCTCTGAATTGGTAGCTGAACGCAGGGCTCCCAGCACTCAGCTGAGTTGCCCTCATTCTCCCATAGTCATTTGTATAGTCTGTGCCTGGCTTTGGTATCCCTTGGAAATGCCTGTAAGCATGGGCATACCTCTACAGAGCTTGGGAATCCTCTTCCTGGGCTTACATTTTGCTCTGAGGTAGATTTGCAAGCAACTCTGCATCTATACTTCAGGGGCTGCATTCCTGTCGCTGGTGGGAATTGATGATCTCTGGTGAGTCCTGGAAATTGTTAAGGAAATTGCCCAGGAGGTAAGCTGTATTTTTGAGAGGGTCACAAGTACTCTCAATGGTAGATTTAGCATCAGCTGGAGATAGGAAGACCTTAATGGGCCTTGATGGAGGTGGCACTTTTTGCATGCATAAAGGAAATGCGAAGTCCTGCCCTGCATAACAGCACCATTAAGTCCTGCAGTGCTTGCACATCCAGTGAGTACCCCTTCCGAGCTGTTGCCTTTGGCTCAAAGTGATTTGTGAAAGTTGCACAGAAGAGGTTTAGGGGGCAGGGGCAGGGCTATAGCTATAGCTTCCACAAAGGCTATAGCTTCCACGGGGAATGATGCCTCCCAGCCTCACCAGCCATAGGAATTCCTGGGAACTGAAGATGACCAGCACCTGGCCTCAGCAACCTCCTGGAGTTACACCTGAGTACGAGCAGAGGCTCTCCTGTGGTGGCGACACACAGAGCTAATTTTCCTTTACAGCTGCACCTGATGGCATGTGTGACTATTGCTTGCCTGTGTACAGGCACATTTTCACGCTTGACTCACAGTTAGTCCAGCGCCAGAAGCCAACACTGCCCGTGGTTACATGGAAATTCAGTAGGATTGGGAACACGTATAGCAGGGGAGAGAAATAGGCCAGAAGAATTATTTCAAGCAGATGTTGGTGATAGCTGCTGGTAGCAACAGTTAAGTTATCAAAAGGAAATAGATATATATATCTCTTCAGAATGAAAAACAGCATCTGTACCTGAATAGGGTTTGGTGATTGCTAAATGGCTCCATAAGCAAGAGAAGAGCTTTATGGACAGAAGGTTTTGCATAAAGCAGTTGTTGTTTACACCTGAATCTGGTGTACAAATAAAGCCATCGCTCCTTACTGCCAATCCTCCTCTACCCTGAGCCAAAGCAGCCTGTGGAGCCGCATGACAGCGCTCCTTGCAATTGTTCCTGCAGGTGTAGCTTTTATACATGTTCGCCAACGGTTGTCCAGGTCAACTCACACGCTGAGCCTCATTTAATCCAAAAAAGCAATGTATTAAGAAAAGCAGGGAGGGCATTATTCAGAAAGGGAAACTTTGGCCTGGTCTCTAATTCTCCTTGGATGGAAAAAGGAGAACATGGAGTTAATTTTCCGCTTTGAATTGCCCTGCAGAGGAGTTTAGCTTTTTCCACTGAGTGTCAGGGGAGCCCAGGGAGACAGGCCACCATGGACAGAAGTTTTCTTGTACAGCTGCCTCACTTGCCTTCCCTTCCACCGGCAGCAATCACAGCCCCATAGACTGACCTTCAACTGGATAAAAATGAAGCCTAAATTGTAAAACACTATAAAACATGAGGTCTGAAATCCAACCTTTTTCTCCCTCGCCATTTCTGTTCTTTTTATACAACCGCCACCATCATCTGTTTCTCCTGTATCTTCCTCCTTGCTCAGGTAGGTCACATAAGGTGCCTTCACCTTGAGAGGGTCAGTTTTGGAATTGTGACCCTCTGGTACCTCTTGCTGCAGCTGCACACCCCCTGCGATGGCAACCCCCAGCTGATACAGATATGCCGGGGACCCCCGTGACCCTCAGCACCAAAACTGCCCTCCGCAGGTCTGTGTTTGACTTGAAGGAGGCAGCAAGCGCTGGGTTATCGCACTGTCTTCTACACTCCTGAAAGCCACCAGGAGCCTGGGGTGAGAAAATGCCACTCCAATGGAGGGGACACGAGAAGGGGACCAAGGGACTAAAGCCCCGCTGGTGCTCACTGGGTGCTCGCAATGACTGGGAAGAGCACAGGGAGGTGGTGAGGAGGGAGGAAAGTCTGGGAGAGGAAAGGAAGAGGGGAGCTGGGGGCTGCAGTAAGCCCAGGAGGAAGGAGATGGAGAAGCAGAAAGGATTTGCCGGTCTTAGCACGGGAAAGAGGTAGTGATGGGGGTAGGAAGCCCTGAGCATCGTTATACTGTGCTGCATAATTGTAACGCAGTGTTGTTATTGCTATGCTTTAAAAAAATCACATGCTAGATCTCAGAAAGTTCAAAATTAATTTATATATCTAGAGACCTAAAAACAATATGTTTGACCCTTTTTCTTTTCACTTCTCATTGTGGAAGGAGGACTCTGGTCACGTCTTCCAGCTTTTTTCTAGAAATTAACATTTGAGAAAATAATTTTCACCAAGCTGTGTGACTCAAAGAACTGGGGCTTTGGGAAAAACATCAGATATCACAAACCTTACCCCTAATCAGCAAGCACTAGCAAGTGGGGGATTAGGTTTTCTCTGGAGCTGCCCCTTTAAATTCCTGGTAGCCTGTTTTTTTGTGGAGGTAGCTTTGATTTAGCAGCAGAGGACTGAGGTGGCAGTGCCAGACCACATACTCCCTCCCTCCTGGATACTTTCCTTTCGTAGTTGCATGTGATGCTGTCACTTAATCTTGGTTAGAAATGGGAACAGACGGTTTCTCTTTGTGCAGGGAGCATGGATATTTCCCATGCAGGCATTTGCAGCCATCCAAACATTTGAAGAGGCAGTGGAAATTGGGGTCCAGTCCCAGCTAACGTGGCTTCAAGAGACAGTTTCCAAGCAGTGGTTAAGGCAGGACTCGCAGCCTGCTGCCCAGGCACACGTGCAGCAAAAAACCAAGCCACAGACCCACAGCCCAGCTGTGAAGCACCGCAAGGTACAGTGTTGTCCCCCTGGCAAGCTTTGTTTAGCACTCGGAAGCTTCTGACAAACAGCCAAAGTCTCCAAACTGTGTCTGGACAAAATTTCCGGATGGAAAAAGAGCATATTTCTAGAGAAATCTGGGCTGTATCCAAAGCCAAAAAATCCAGTTTCCCATTCAGACACCAAGTGATAGCCAGCCCCAGCCTTCAGATTCACAAATGCAAACCCCAGGTCTCCATGTCCCTTCAGACAGTTCTGAAAGCTATTTTGGGCATTTGCAGAAAATCTGGATAAAATCAAGCTCATCTTAATCTTTTATCCAATGAGACATTTGATGTGTTTGAAAGGTTATCTCATCTTTTAAAATCACCTGTGGCTCCCTTTTAAAGTCTGAAATCATCACACTCATACTAAATCTCTTTATGGAAGTTCAGCTTCTTGAAATTAAATTAGAATAGGAAGTGGCTGTATAGACAGATACACAGAATAAAACAAGCAGGGTGGCTTACAGTGATGTATATTGTCTGTAAGGAAATATATCAGCGGTCCCCCATACAAAAAAAACACCTTTCTGCCACTATGGAATGCATTATATACACTTCTTAATGCATTTTTTTCTTCTACAGTAAGAAAAAATGATTTGTCTGGATATCTCACTTGCCTGAGACGAACCCCAGGGTGTGTAGTGTCATCCGTGTCACTGCGAATATTTCTCATAGATATCTTTCTAAGAACTCTTCCTCCTACCTGAAGCGATCAAAAGCAACAAATAAGAAATGGCTTAAGTTTATTTCTTTGCTTACATGTTTTCTGTCCCCTGAAATATATGATGAACTGGAAGAAACAATCTTTAAATTCATAAAGATATGCGTGCGTAAATTAGTCCCATGCTAGATTAGACTACAGATCTTACCTTTAAAGGTAAAACAGTTACTTTTCCATTTTACATCTGCTTTTTTTAAGACCGTTATATTTTCTGAGATTCGATATATCACCCAAAACCACAGATACTCAAATCCACTCTCAAGCAAGCCTTCATCATTCCTTGAATTCTATTTTTTCCCAGGAAATAAAACCAGTAGTTTTTGTTAACTATGTTCAACTAATGTTTAAACTATTGATTAGTCAAGAGGTTTAAATAGTTAAAACTCCACTACATGTGAAGCAGCTCCTGACGACAGCAGGTACCACTGCCTAGAATCGTGCTGGCACCGTTCACTTTTTCACCCCAGGAAGGCAAAAGAACCCCCCCAAGAGACACTGCTATGCAGTATTGAAAAATGTCCCACCAGACACATTAACAGAGACCCGGCAGGGGCCCTTGCTGTGGCAGTCCCCTGTTCAGGACCTCTCTTGGGCTTGTGCTGAGGCTCTCTGGGGGCCTCGCATCGCACCCCCCATCATTGAAGGCTCCCCTCCCCCCTGCCCCAGCTCCACCAAGTGACATTGTTTGTCCTCTGTCTTCTTCCACCCAGGCTGGTATCCAGCATTTTCTGAGAAATTTCTGCTGACTGAGTTTCGCCTGTACATCAATGGGGGATTTATGGCTGCTTCTGCACGGCTTACTGGCTGTGCCAGCTCTAGTTTCCCACTCGGCGGCTCCTTCTGCTTGACCGTGGATGGCAAGAGAAGCGAGTCAGCAAGCCCTTTCTCTTTTCAGCTGTTTCCCAGCAAAAGAAACATTAGCACGTCAGTCTGCCAGACAACACACCACAGAGATTCTCCCACATATTGCTTCTTTTCTTCCTTTTCTCATGTCAAGAGCTAAAGAGGTGGGTGACAGATTTCCAATGGGAGGGGGCAGAATTTATGCTGAGCAGTGCTATTGCGACCTCTCTGTCTTCTACACTTGAACGGGAAGGGGCCCTGAAGTGCGTTACTAAAGCCAACAGCTTATCGACAAAGCCCCTGGCTAATTAGTCATTAAAAAAAAAAGAATTGCAATCTGTCAAGAGAGGAAAGAGGGGTTTAAAAGGATATACCTTTATAGCTATAAATTGCTAAAGAAAAAGAATTACAGGATAATGTGCAAAGGGTCAATTCAATAAAAGGAGGGAAAGAGACACCTGAGTTTCCTTGAACTCACCGGGGAGGCAGCTGTGTTCAGTGCGCTTGCTCCACATACATGTGGCTGGATAATTGCTAGGTTAGGAACTGAAATAGCAGCATGTGGGCATGATCCAAAGCAGCAAGCAGACACACAGAAAAAAAAATCATCAGCCCAGCCTCGGGCAAATTTTAGCTGCATGCAGAGTAGATCAACTATTTATTTCTGAAATTTACACTTTGTAAAGCATAAATAAGCAGGGAGGATCAGCGTGCTCCCCCAGCAACGTACATACCCTCTGACAGATACTGCGTTTGGCTGTATCTAATGAGTACAGCCCCAGAAACGAGACTAGAGCCCTGCAGGAGTTGCATGCTCTCACATTGCATTTTTTAGAAAGCAGCTCAATTAAACAGAAAGTTAACTTAATTAAGTAAAGCTCACCTCCTTATCAGGCTCTTCTAGGCTTTTCCATCATACCAGGTACTGTGGAGCCATTCATTAGGCCTCACAATGTGCCTCTCAGCTAGGTAAATATTTACTAATCGTATTTCACAGAGGGTTTGGTCAAAGGCAGAACAGTTAAGCCCAAAGTTTTGAACGTCTGGCCTTTGGGAGTTGTGTAGGGACACAAAGAAAAATCTGGGACAGGGGAAAGAATCCCACAGCATCCCGGGGACCGCGAAAGCCAGACAAAGGGGGAGAGGGAGTCACGTGTACTGCAGCGAAAGAAACCTAAAGGAACTGGACAAGGTCACCAAGAGACAGAAAAACAAACCTGGAAGAAGCTTTCAAGACATTCTGCCTTGAATCCACGTCCCAGTTACATTCTTCATGTCTGTCCTCACACTCCCAAGTTATAATTCCTTAACCCAGCTTTTCTTTTCCTATAAAAGAACAAAACGAACGTAATATTTATTGTTACAAGAAGCTCAATGCCATAATCAGGTTAAGAAAACAATTGACTGAATGCTGACGTATATTACTGAAAACTTAATTCTGAAAAGCTTCAGTTGCTCGCTGGGGACGCTTGTCTTGTTTACAGTGTCACTTCTGTTACAAGCATTTTTAAGGACAGATACTTCTGAGAATGAGAGGAGCGTGATGGTCTTGTGAATTTGGCATGTAAATTTACCAGGCAGGTTCAACCTCTGTTTCCTCACCTATCAGCGCTAATAAAAAGTGTGTGTATTTACCTCATTTGAAGAAAGAGAGAGAAAGAGAGAAAGAGAGACAGAGAAAGAAAGGAGAGAAGGAGAGATACGAAGAGAGGAAGGAGGCAGGGAGGAAGCATGTGGACCTAGAGTGGCACGAGGGGTTAGCAGCGAGGTGAGAAGAGCTGTTATGTACATCATTAGCACACTGTCCCTGTCTCTGTTAGCGCTCCGCCAGTTCTGTACCTGCCTTGGAAAATGTTCCTTGGTGCTGCTTGATTACTGCATAGTCTCTGAAGTTTCAGAGACAAATACATCTCCCAGTAACCCTATTTTCACCTTGTCCTATTCTTGGCATTTTCAAAAATGCACCACTTCCCACCCCAGCCTCAAGCAGTCATATTCATCCTTTTCTATATTACTTCAGAGCTTCCTCAGCATTTTTTACACCTATATTCATGAATCAAAGTGGTTGCTTTAAAGGCTGATTTTTCCCATACGCTGCTGTTTTGGAGGTAACAGCCTCTGTAGCTGATTAGGATCTTCCCTTTCCCCTACTAGAACAGAGTCCATATTTTAAGGACACATTTTGCTCACCTTCATATTCATATCTACCTCGTTTTAAACAAGCAAGCATTTCTCTTGAAAAAATGAAATCTGCAGTAGCCCCAACCTCCCCAAACTTCTCCTACAGGAACAGCTACGTGCGCCCTGACGCAGGAGATCAGCAGCCAATACCCCGTGGAAGCTCCCAAAGCTTACCCATTTTTGAGGGACTTCAGATGATCTTCATTTCAATATCTCTTGCTTTCCTGTGCTCAAATTAAATCACGTGTGCTGTGAGCAGCTTAACACAGCTAGCACAGCTCTATATGCTGTGCTGACTGTTTTTCCAAACCTTGAGCATTTGGCATGTGAGGTCACACTCGGCCAACTACACAGCAGAGGGCAATGATTAAAAAATGTCCTCTCTAAAAAAGGAAGGACCCTTTTATTGGCCAACCACCAGCAGCAAGAGATTATGCTAAGACTGTGAATAATGAAGGCATGATAAAAGTATATGCTTTTTCTCCCTTCTCAATCCCTTTAGTATGTTTTCTGGTATAAAAACAATAACCTGCTATTGTCCACTGGTTTCCTCATTTATAGAAGACTTAGAGTCCCCTTGGGGTTTGAGAGGTTGACTCTGCAGTAGAGCCGCATGGGTTTATGCAGACCTCTCCTCGCTCACTGGGAAGGCTAGGAGGAGCRCTCAGGGTGGTGTGCCAGCAAATGCTGAGGTAGTCCTGTAAAGCAAAACAAAACAGAGGAGCAGAGTTGGACATACGTTGTTGAAAGGAGCGCAAGTGGAAATTTTTGCCAAGCAGTGTGGGACTGCCAAATCCACAAACGGTTTGACGCTACCTCCCAGTTCATGGCTTGGAAAATGTATTCTGTGTTAAGAGCTACACACACTCCTAAATGCCCATAGTTTAGCCTAAAAGTCAGTCTGATTAATTCATACTCAGGCCTGGACTGGGAGCAACATGGAGGTGGGAGCAACAGAATAGAGCTGGGGAAAAAGAAAGCAATCAAGAGAAAATACTCTTTGGAGCTCTGTGGTAGTGGAGATACTGGGTGCTATTAGCAGTCAGTGGAATTGATGCTGGGGCATCTTTAGAAAAGGCAGCAGATAATGAGAAACAGCGTTAAGAACAAATCAAGGTGGGAAAAATTTACTGCTGTCTCTACTGAGAGACTGTATATGGAAAATTTGGAGAGATATGGTGAAAATACTAAAAGAGGCCAAACAAACAAATTCCACTAGAACCAGCAGAGTGTTTTTAAATCGTGTCCTTTAATAATCTACTATTTGCATTACCATAACATGCCATTGCATTATTTGGGCATGCAAACAATTGTTGAGTTCCCAAATTCTGCTGCTGGAAAAAAATGATGACCTGGGGGGAAAGAATTTCTGTAGTAAATACCTCAGCATGAATAATAAGATGAGGTTATTTAAGTGACAGCTCCTTGAAAAATTAGCCTAACTTCCTAATAACTGTACTACATAGCTTAAAGAAATCTAATTTTATCTCTGCCTCCCACACAGTAAATCTCCCTATCACATTCTTTCCTTGCTTCATTGCTATTTCTTTGCTTAATAATCAGCTACTTAAAAGATTGGGGATAATGTTAATAATGGGCAAATTAGATACACAGAAAATAAATGTTTTCTGTGCTTTCAGAGGTACCCAGCATGACTGTCATTAAACCAAAACCGAGGCTTGAGGGGAGAGCACAGAAACCTGGGCAGGCTGAGGTGGAACAGGGCAAGGACTCTGGCTAACTTGGTGTCAAGCAGACAACGTTAGTCAGTGTTGCAATGGTAAAATATTTTACAAAGGGAGCTCCTCTCCCCTTCAGCATTTTTCTCCCATAAACTAATTAAGCTATAATATTATGAGCGCTTCCTTTCAGGGTAGGCTTTCCCTTTAGCATGACTATGGGCAGGCTGGGCAAAGCTGGGTTATTGCTGCGATGAAAAACCCATCACTATATTTTGCCTCAGTCTCCTTTATTATTTTTTTTCATACTCCCCACAAAGCCACTCACATGCCCAATGGCTCAATCTCACTTCCAATTAAGTCAATGATAAAACTCATATTGACTTAAATGGGAGCAGGTTTGCATCCCAAAGGCTAACAGTCAAGGCTTTTAACAGTCAAGACCACTAATAGGGAAAGTAGAAAGAGTTAGAAAATGTCGTCTTCACCTCTTTTCTTAGAAGCAGTAATTCAAAGTGAATAAAGTAGGCATGTTTGGTTTGAAATCATTTTCAGGGAGAAAAAATACGTAGTGAGTCTATTTATAATGCGGTGATTCAGCTCTTCTCATAATACATGTGGATGGATCTGTTGCAGAGAAGGAGGCAGCACATAGCAAGAATTATCGACTCTCCTTTTAAATAGTTTGCAAGCCCTTTCTTAGCCCTTACTATATTCAGCCCTTACTGTATTACCTGGCCTGTGCAGCAGTGTACACTGCTGTTAAAATGCTTTGGCCGATTAACTTGGTTATATTGGAGTCCACTGCTGAATAAAGAGCAAAAGAGCCGGCACGCTTCAGGCACTTCCTCAGCACTGGCCTCCTTCTATGGACAGAGCCCATACAAGGCCCAGGAAGAAAGAGAATTTTGTTTTTCTTTTTACAACATTGACAAAATTAAGCAAAAGGAGGAGATATAGATTAACAATGGCCACATTAATGTCAATTTCTCTTTCATGAACCCATATACTTTTGGGGGGTGGGGGGATGCTGATCTACAAGTAAAAAAGCCTGGAGAGGGCTTTGGAGACAGCCTGGCAGAGACACCCAGCATTTAAAATTCCCATGAACCCTTCAGAGGTAGCTGCTTCCACTCAAGCCAGTTTCCCCAGCGCCTGTGTGATTCCCACTCCTCACAGAGGGAAAAAGCACCTGCACAGCAGGGCAACCCTCTGGGAGCAGCGTTTTGGGTGGTGACAACTTGCTGGCGGCGAAAACTTATTTCTCCTCCTTTCCACCCTCTCCTCCTCCTCGCACCAGCAGAGGAAGAGGGATGCAGGCTGCAGAGTGACTAAGCTGCGGTCCCCAGCACACAGGGGTTTCTACCGGTGGGGAGCGAGTAGGGAGGACATTGCTACCACCAACCTGGCCTTGAAATCTGTTACCTTGCAGGGTGGTGTACTGCAGTGAGCTGGTGCCTGGCAGATACTCGTCTCAATTCCGGCAGGCGTGCAGCTGAAGGGCTGCCACGGGAACCCTGCGGCTCCTGGCCTGGCACCGCCCCAGTACGTACAATGGAGTCATTCTGGGGAGGCTGACGCTATGGAAAGTTTGAAACCTTCTGCCAACTGGATTTTATGTTTCTTCAGGATGCCCATGACAGCCATAGTTGTAACTGCACACCACGTGTGGGAACAGGGAAGCCTGCCCTGCCCTGCCACAGTGTTGAAAGTATTTTTTATGTCTGTTGTGGGTATTGTTTGTTCATCACTTGGTGGATGCGTACCTATAGTTATGTCTTGCATCTCAGTGCCTTTTCTACCCCTTGCTTTTCCCCTGCTAGCACAGTGGAAGGAAACGTGTTTGCCTTTTGCGGTGTTTATTATCAAGCTCAAACAGAGAACGCTGAACTGTAGCACTGCCTGAGTAACCTGGTGTGATACGCCCACACAGGAGGGAGAGGTAAAGGGGACAGCTTTTGTGAATGACACTCAAGTTCAGCTCACAGGTTTGCAGCTCCTCTGAAAAATTGAAATGGCTCATGCAGCAAAACTAGGAGCAAAGTTTCATTATCTATTACTCTAAGGGGAAGCCAGGTAGCTCGGCAGAAGTTGAAGGAGTTGCTCTGGATGAACATGAGGGTAACAGGCATCTATAGCATCAGCTCCCAAATGTTTGCACCTCTTCTCTCCCCAGTTTGCGATCTGGAGAGTACACATGCACGCACCCACACATGTGCCATTTTTCTCTCCTTTTCTGCACCATTCTCCTTTCCAAACCTGTTTGATTGTCATGGCTTCAGAATTCAAAACAGCCTATTCCTCTAATTAAAGCAAAGATGATGGTTTTGCATTTCTGCATCAAATGTTGAGGGCCAGTGGCATTCGAAACAACCATAAAGTTGATACAGAAATAGTAGCCTGGTACAAGTACAAACTGCAAAATCTCTTGGAGGAGGCAGCAGTGCAGCCCTGGAGGCTGCAGGTCTGGGTCCCCTCCTCCTCCTCTCTCCCTCCCTCAGCCCTTGATTCTTCCTCCTTCCCTCCCTCCCTCCCAGCCCCCTTAGAGCAGTATGACCTGTGCTGAGGGCTTTTGCCCTCTCCCATGCTGCCGTGATGCCCTAACCCCAGCACACTTCCCTCCTGCTCCAGCTGCACTGCATGACCTACAGACCCCCTCTGGCCCCGTGTGTCTCAGAGCTCTTCACTGGCACGGTGATGGCGAGGAAAAGATGTACCGTTGGCATTGCGTACAAAATCCCACCGATCTCCCTGCTGCTGCTGGCTCTGTCTCATCTTTGGAGAGCAGAAGCAGAGGAGAAAAGCATCAGAAGTGCAGTGGGGCCAGACAGGAGCCCGCCACTGAGGTGAGGGCACCCAGCGACTCCGGTGCGGTTTGGTACTGCGTGCATGAAGACCAGCAATGCTGACGCGGTGTCAGCGTGTCGGCCAGCAGCAGGACGCAGGAGCGTTCAGGAGAGGGCTTGTACTCTGCCACGGCAGCCACTCTGCCTTTAAAAAAGGTAGACGACTTTGAAAAACATCCTCCCACGGCTAGCTAGCTTTGCAGGCTAGTGTGAAGAGGGAAGAAATCTCCTCCCCGCTTTCCTGCTGCCACAGGCACCGATCTGACTCACCCCCGTCACTCCCACTGGGATTTTGAGTCGACCCTGTGTCAGAGTTATGGGATTGCTCTGCCAGATCTTGCCTTGCTCCCTTCCTTCACCCGCAGGGAGGAGGGATGTCCCCCGACTGGCCTGCCTTGCCCAGCCTGGCAATTCAAGGCCATTCAAGGAGCGCTACGGGGACCCCCGTGCTTGCCGTCCCTCTTTGGCTCAGTTTAATTTACAAGGACACTCTCTTTCCTGACTACTGGAAGTTCTCCCAAGGCTCTTAATGGATGTTTCCCCTGCATCATGACTACTGATAAACATTCTTCATTAAAGTACTAAATTAATCTCTGCTGAATATATGTGACGCAGCCTGAAGCCTACCTCAATCTCCATTAACTGCATTGTTCTTGCAGCCGAGAGAAGTAAGATTTATTTTAGTCAGTAAAGTGAACAAACACCACCTGTGATCCACTCAGGAAGCTGACCTGAGCTAGAAGGTGACATTTTTACTGTTCCTTTTTGACTATAACCGAGGCTAATGGTGCATGGATTATTATGCTTCCAGCAAAGCCGTCTTTTTCAGTCGAAAATGAGGTTTTTGTCAATTAAATTCTCAGTGAAACAAAGACATGTACACCATACATATAATAATTCAATTTAAAAAACATACTGAAAGAAAGAAGCTTTAAAGAATGAGGCTGTAAATGACAGATAAGAATTTCTTTTTTGTGGCTTGAGTGAATTGCCACTTTTGTTTGCATGCTCTACATAGTGATCACAGACTGAATCAGCCTGCAAATATGAACAGCCCCTTTGCTTTCCAAGCAACTCACTGGCTAAAGTAACTTATATAGGGCCACTATTTTATGGATAAACAGGCTAAGTCAGTTCCTCATCCTGTCAGTATGGGGCTCTGACAATCAATAAGTTCATGTTTTGAAGAGGGATGGAGAAAATCTTTCCATGAACTGCATGTGACTTTTAAAGCATAAACAGAGCTTAAATGAGGACAAGGAGACTTCCTTATTACATCTCTTTTTCACAGTTAATGCAACTCCTGGAAAGTTCAGAGCCCGTAAGAGCGCAGGCTTTTTCCAGACATGTTGCAAAGCAGGTTTCCTGCAGCAAAGTCAAACAGTATGTGCCAAGCAGACAATGCCTTCCCACTTCATCCTTCAAGATGTACTGTGCCTGATTTCCTGCACATGGCATGACTGTTAAAAATACAGTCAGGAATTACATATTAGAGCTTGCATTCTGCTATGTGCTTTCTGCTGGGACTGTCTGAGAGTCTGAGCCTTAATAGGGCTCAACAACCTGAGCACTCGTTAAATCAGAGGGGGCTGAAGGTGCTCAGAGAAGGGGGAGGAGGAGAACGGGGAAGCAGAGAACAGATGAAATCACAAAACGTTTGGGCATGCTTGGGATAAACTTTTAGATTTTGTGTCCCACACTCTGTCTCCTTCTCTATCACCAGTTGGGAACACAAGATGAAGTCAGAGCTAGGGTGATCGTGTCAACTTGTGCTGATCTGTGGAAGAAGCCAGACCAGGTGGGAATCATATGCTCCGATTCAGGACCCAAAGGGTGTGTATGCCTCATGTGAAAGGAGTGGAGAGGGAAAAGAGCCTTTTAAAGGAATACTTTAGGTCTGTTCAGGACTAAGCTTTGGTTCATTATTTGAAGCAAATCTTGTGAAGCAGATAAATTATAGACAGTAAGACTAATGCTGCAATGATTATTACTGTCAAAGGCACCTAACTCCTTCACATTCCCTTGAAAATCCCTGTATTACTGCATGTTGCGCTGACGGAGCGGAGTAAGCGCTCTGACTAGTACAGGAAGAAAAAGCTCCCACCATTTTCATGCTTCATCTATGGTTTCCATAGCAGATTTGGCAACATCTCAAACCTTCCTCAGCCCTATACCTATTATCAGTTATGTTATGTTACAGTGCTGCATTTTAATTGCTGTGTTTTCTGAGACAGTGGAGGGAGCTGAATCTAAATATATCTCAAGCGCCAGCAGTGATATTTAGCACAGCTACTGTAATTAAGTATTCAGCCATCACCAACAAATAAACTTCTCACTTGAGCAAATAGGTTCTCTGAAAAACACCTGAATGTTTGACAAAATTCCATTTTCTGTTATTTTAATATCATTAGGAGGCCTTGGCTTTCTTGATTGGCAGGGTGGGCATCTAAACTGCCAAGAAATTACCCGTTTTCCATCACAGCTTTTTTCCTTTTATGAATGCTGACACTGACAGCTCTAACAAAGATGCTCAGCTAGGAAGCTTTTTCTCCTTTAAGAGAAATGAAATATTGCTGAGTTAAAACCACTAATTACAGCTTATAATAACAACACTTCCTGGAAAAAAAATTAAACCATACTTAACTGCTGGGTTTTTTTCTTTAAACTAGGGGTTTGGCTACAGTCTGATGGCTAACTACTTGCAAAAATCTTCTCCGCTGGACCAGTCTAGCCGGTAGATTCCAGAGCAAAAAAACACCCCTTTCCCGCAGTATAGACATATTTTTCTGTTGAACCATTTGTTTTGTACTTCTAGTGCAAAACTTAATGTATGCAATAGGAAGCAACGAATTTGAATAAAGATCACTGAAAAAAACCCGAAGTACATCCTTCACTTTGAGTATTTTAGAAAGCTCTTGGAATTTTTGCTAGCCCATATGGGATACTTCAGAGAGGGGAAAATCACTAGGTAAAATGCTTAAGCTGGATTAAACTGGTGCAACTGCAGAGATTTATACCCAGACCTCCGCTCTTCTATCCAAGTGCATGTGTCCCTGTTTTCTCCTGAACTGTTGTCTTCTCCAAGGTCTTCCACTGGGACTGGGAAGTTTTTCTCACTCCCTTTTCTCAGAAAATGTCTGAACGTGACTTGTATTTGAGAATACTGAGAGACAGAGCTTCTCTAGCAAGAATTTTCAAATTATCAGGTTTTATGCTCCTGGGATTGAAAGAGATGCTGGAGGCAGAGACATGCACACACAGAGATGCAACAACTGGGCTTTCCAACCCAATGGGAATTAATGGGGCAATGGATGGCACTGAAGCATTGGTCTCCCATGGGTTATTTTGCTAATTCTTTCCGTTGACTTGCACCAAAGTTCAGGAGGACAAACTGAATACTGTAAATAGCATTGAAAACTAAGCCAGGAGTACTGACCCAGAAGGCCACTTTCTGAATGAAAGCAGTCTCTCTCATTTAAATGATAGCTACACAAAGTGTGCAGGAAACACTGAGCCTGATCAGAGAAGTGAAGGTGAGAATATTTATTTACCTTTCTTATAACTACCTTTTTATTTTTCCCATGGGAAATAGCAATCTAAAACAGACTACAAAAACACAGTCTTTATCAGGTAAGGGAATCTTCAAAAAAATCTGCCTTGTGATGATCCAAGGACCGGCTCCTGCTATTCTTAATCCCTTGAGCAGAGCTTTGTTTTGTGTGTATTGCCACTGAAATCAATGAATACAGAATGGGGCAAAGTCTGAATGATCATAGGCAGTCTGGAAACATACTCCAAATTATTCAGATCTTTCTTACCCCAAAATTTAACCGTGTTTATTGCTACATGAGGAGACATGTCTTTGTAACTTCCTAAAAGATGTCAAAATGCAAGGATCGGAACGAGAACATTTTTAATGACCCGTGTTATTTTAACAACTCAAAATACAAATCCAGAGTCCTCTTCTGGGTATTTCAGTGGCATGCACATTTTTTTAATGCAGATATTTAAAACACTGTATCCCAGTATATCCAGTCCAATGTGGTATTAAAAAGGAAGATTTCAGTGGAGTATACTTTAATACTTTATTAGATGGGACATACTGGCATGCAATGTTTTAAACAAGTGGCAAAGTTAAGCCAAACCAAAGAAACAGCATTGCAGCTCCTACTCAAGCTGAGGCTCACCCTGAAGTCAGCTGCTGAAGAAGTGAAAAATTTGTCCCAGTGAGAAACAAAAAAATTCAGTGCTAATCATAGGCATGTTCTCTGCTCAAAACATGTGAAGCTACTAAACTCTATTTCTACTGAAAGCTCACACCTACAACTGCTGAAGTACAGAAACAAAAGTGCTGAGTTTCAAAAGGGCAGATCATGAGACACTTGCAAACCGTTTAGTGTTTAATTCAGTGATTCTAGTCAAATTTGCAGAAAGAGACAAAAAGACCCATGCCAGTGGCATTGTAAGCACAGTAACTTTTACTACCTGATTCAGATCTTTCAATCTGCATTCAAGAACAGGCAGAAATCTGACATCTCCTCTGGATCTAGGAGAAAGCTTCAAAGGCTAATGCCAAGGATCACATTCCTGAGTCTGCTTCTCTCAGATGTTCAGTGAAGTCCCAYGCCCGTACCCGTCTCTCACTCTCTCTTTACACCTCTTTCGTGTTGGTTTCTTCTACTTGTCTCAGACTCGGTTGAAAAGATGTGCCCCTCTGGCTGCAACACAAGACACGAGGGTTCAGAAAAGCTCCCATGTCCTGTGTTGTAGCCGGAGGTCTCACAATAGTTTAGAGCAAACCCTCTGGAGTGCAGGCTCCTTTTTCAGGCAGAGCTCTTTTCCTGCACTTTTGAATTCAACCTATGTGTCAATCTGCGAAAGAGAAACGGAGAAGAATGGAAATCAGGTGCTTGTGGACAGCACGCAGATAACACTGTGTGCTATTGCTACTGTCAACATTGCAAATGGAAAAATGACCCAAGTAACTGCCAACCTGGGGCAGAAAGGTCAAATTCAGCCCCAGAGTTAAAAGCTCTCATTCAGTTGACCTCAGCAAAGACATGCCAGCTCACAGCAGTCTGAATTAGCCCTACTGCCTTTCCAGCATGATCTCCAAAACTTGAAGACTGAAAGCATTTCTTTGGCAACTTTGCCAGCACCTATTCTTTCAATGGCAGATAAAGCTAAGCAAATAATTAGCAACTAATCATGTATAAACAAATTCTGCCTTTTGTTTCTTGTTTGCAAATTGCCCTTACACGGATCACAACATTTCCAAATTTGTTATGCAGAATTATTTATGAATGCCTTCATAATTAATAATTCCAGGTCTGCAGATCACTCGTAAGGAGTTGTGAACATTTGCAAATCACACTGCATTTCTTAATTATATAAGCCATGTAAAACTTATTCCTGATGAGGTTAGTTGTCTAATTAACTAGCTGACACTGTGGATACGCAGCTCAAGAAATCACTTTTGGTAAACATTCAAACTTTTGAATTTAAAATGGGCACTGTTGAGAATAGTTTCTGCTAATAAAGCTGTGTGCCAAGAAAACAACCCCTAAAAATGGTTCAAAGAGTTAAATTGAAATTCACTTATGAATCCAAGTGGATATTCACAGGACAGCATGTTTTTTTACTGCTTGCTCAACTCAAGTCATAAATTAATGCTAACGAAAACATTCAGAGCTGTTGTTGAATTTCTTACCAGCACAGTATTTACTTGTATGTGCTCTTTTCCTTGTGGACTTACAATTCATTCCCAACTCAAATGCTTTGAAAGGCAGAGCTTGAAAGGACTTTTTTTTTTTTTTTATAAATGTCAATCCAGTACAGTACATTGCTGTGCATTACAATAAAGATCAGCAATTTGGAGCCAGGAATACAAGACAAGATTATTGCTATCTCTGTTCAAAATATCTTGGCAGATTTATTGCTTTTTTGTCCCTGACTCTCTACATATCACTTCTATGCTGTCGCTACTTCGTTTGGTACTTTTGCTTCTCCAAACAAACTCGGAAGAAGCAGGAGAGGAAATGAAGTGTACTTAGCCGCTATTTTTATGAAGGTGACCCACTGAATGAATGCCTGTTCAGGCACTCTGATGATAAGTACTCACATTAATAGAATTTAGTAAATTACATAAGCTGTTTGCTCTAAAATGTTGAACTTCTGTTCAAAAGATTTTTAAATTTTTTTTTAGACTTTCCTATCTACTTCAAATAAAACTCACAACTATCAGCTTTGTTCATTTCCAGACTTATCTCGCATGGAATAAAGTACAGTTAAACCAGTCACAGCTCAGATTAGGCAAAGGACAAAGCTATGAATTAAAAGATCTTTCCATATAAGCTCATCAAAAGGAATATCGTCAGTATTTTTTACAATAACATGGCTCTTAAGGTTGTCTAATGACAAGTGCAACAACAGTCTTCAGCCATTAGTCTGCAACTTGAAGAACCCCCAAATCTTTTTCTGTATATATTCTGAGATTTTTGCTATGAATTACATAGTTTATCTAGACATTAGTTATTTCCAGCCACCTGCCTCTCATCTCAGCTGCACAGTAAAAAAAAAACACCAACCACTTTTACATTCAGTGTGAAAAAAAAATCAAGCCAAGCTCCATCTGTCTTACCAATTCCCTAAACTGTGCCTATATAGGCACTAAAAGGAAATCAAAACACAGAGTACTAGAAACTTGGGACCCAGAATTAATCTGCTTTTTACAGAAAAATTATGTTCAGATGAAGCTAAAAGATTCACTCCATCCCTATTACAGCAAGGAAATTCAAGGTTAGAGCTGAAATGGCATCCTTAAAGATTTGCTGATGCTCTGTGGAAAAAGCATGAAAATAATTTGGGTTAGAGGAGATTCTGCTTAATTAGTCTGTATTTCCTTCTTTTGTGTCTCCTCAGTTTTGTTCACTGAAGGCATTTCCAAGAGAGTTCACAAGCCTCTCTGGAACGGTCTCGTCGTCTGCACTGTGCAACGTCTCAAATAGGAAGCAGGATGCATTACCACTGCAGCCTGCTCTATACAACCCATCCTTTTAC
The DNA here is from genome assembly GCA_030449065.1 of Oceanodroma leucorhoa. Classification (NCBI taxonomy): domain Eukaryota; kingdom Metazoa; phylum Chordata; class Aves; order Procellariiformes; genus Oceanodroma; species Oceanodroma leucorhoa. The sequence goes on from JASVER010000105.1 coordinate 1,460,059, forward strand.
CTGTTTTATACTACCAACAGGAGTAAGTCGATTTATGGATAAATGGGAAACCTGCTCATTCCTCAGGATTCATTTCCCTAGTCTGACAGTACAACTCTTGCACTCCATGGGTATAAACTTTGAGTCATGATAAATACTGATGGGATGGAGGGTGAGGGAGAGATTTGCAAATCACCTCTTGTGTGGTGTTTCACTCCCCTCTCCCCCGACGTGAGTGGGAAGCTGGTACGGCAAGCTGCAGTGAACCATCGTCGAAATTTGGCCTCCCCCCTGAGCTGGTCAGCATAATATTCACAGTGAGCCGTTCCAGAACAACCAGTGGGCGATATCATTAGCCAGACAGTCATTACTTCTATGGTTTGCATAAGGAGCAAGAACGGATATAATGTGCTCATATGACTAGAGAGGTGTCCAATGGTCCTTCCCCGGGGTGAGGAGCTGCCACTGCAGACCCGGCCATCAAATCAAACCTCTAAACTGGGGGTCTGAGAGGAATTCTGACTTCCACCACCAAACCCACCCTTAAAATTTGGTGGTGTGGCTGGACCCAAAATGGGAAGGGGGTTATTCTCCAGTTCCAGAAACACATCACCGGGATACTGAAGCCACAGAATGTGAATTTGAACTCGAGCCAGGGTGATTTGTCCCCATCTTCAAGCCATTAAATGTAAACTAGCACTTTCCTTTGGATCTGGATACTGCCTCCTCTGCCCATTACTATTATTAGCTAAGGGAGACATTTCTTGCCACTGTTGGAATAGATTTTCTTACCCAGCCCCCAGTCTTTGTTACAACTTTTGAGTTTGTGACAAATACCCTTTTGTTCTTCTAATTAAATTTCACATCTGTTCCACACCAGTTCACCTTATTCTTTGAAGAGGACAGTCCTGCTGGGGCACACTAAAAATTTCAGTCATTTTATAGAAAAATAAATCTGAGTATGTGTTACAATTTACCTAACCACAGTGAATTAATTTGGTGTTTAAGGTGACACTATACTAATTACATATTAGCACATTAACGTAGCTGCAGGCTGTAATCATTTCCCTTTGAATGAACAGTGCACACTTCCAGCAAAGTCCTCGAGAACTGTTTTGGAATGCAAGAAAACAATAATCAAATCTCTTGTTGCTGCTACTTCAATATAAAGCGAAGAATTGTCTAACTTTATTTTTAAGAACATCAATCTCTGTTTATTATTAGTAAAACATTTTTGACACACTCTGCCCTTGCATGAACACAAACCCTTGTTGTACTCAATAGGTACACATCACCTCAGGCAGAATTTGGCCCTCAGTGACCTTAAGCTCTCCATGAGCCCAATCTTCTTCTAATCTGTATTCACTGTGGGATTTCCTTCATTCCAGACTCCAAAGCCTTATAACCAATGCAACCTGGGACAAGGCCTCTGAGGACATGTGGCAGTTCTGCTTTGACATGGTCGTGCGCAAGCATTTACCAATGGTGACTGTTAAAATTTAACTAGCATAATTTGAGAGAGTGAAAAGAAGGAATTTACTTTTAAACATGGAAAGCTTTATACGATATTTTCTGAATTAAAGACTGTGATTTAAAATAATCCTGTAAATTGAAAATCTATATCTGATGTGGCTGAAGGGGGACTTCTAGACCTAACTGTCTTAAATATAGATTTTAAATCAATATGAGTAGTTTTGGAGCATTACCGTTCAAGGATTTTGTGCCACTGCTGTTAAAGCATTATTAATTCATGTTCTTATCTTTCTCATTTCATAAAGTGTAAGGGTTTTTTTGGTGCAAGTCTATTAATGTAGGAACTATAATCCATCTTTTTCTATTTCACCTTGGTATTGTCTCCCCAGATCAAAGTTAGATTATAACACAGAGTGAATTCATAAATTATTTTGAATGATTTTACAGAAAAAAAAGGAAGGAGAAAAAAATGCAGGTTAAAGTCAGCAGCACATCACATATCACACAATTTACCAAGAAGCAGTCAAGACTGCTTGAGATAATCTGCTAAAACTCAGCAATAAAAAGTTTGTTTAATTTCTAAAGATGGCAGATGTCATTAAAAAAGAGGCTGATGCAAAAATAAAGCCTCCAGAGCCTGGCAATTCTGTTCGGATGTCAATAAAAGATAATGTAACCTGTCAAATTTGCAAGCATGTTTTATCCAACCATCGCATTCTACCTTCACCACTCAAGCATTACCTTCCAGGAAACATCCGCATCTGCCTGATTATCTTAAAGTAATTCTGATGAAGAGAGCAGGTTGCAAATTAAAAGCGTCTTTCTCATCCTAGTTTTCTCTCTCTCCCCTCCACCTCACTTTTTAATCCTTCATTTTATACAGTTCAGCTAATTTTTTCTTGAAAGGTTAAGGAGCTAGCAATTATTTCAATGGCTCTTGCAGCTGTAGGGTAAGTGTCTCATCTGGCCTTTATTTTAAGGAGCTTCCCTTCATGCTTCATACTTGATGTCTCTTGTTGAACACTGAGGTTACTCTAGAGTTGCGGTACAACGGTAACTTGGGAGATACCAAGTCTTGCTCCTACTAGAGCATACAAAGCGTGGTATGGAGATGGCCTGCAGTTACCATGGATGGGTTGTCATGCTTCACACTCTGTTGAGCTGGTGTTGCACCACCAGACAAAATACTAAAGGCTACTGCTGTTTTATGCTGATTTAGATGTATTCCCTCTGGGAAATTTTTTTCTTTCCTGTACCCATTATGATTTTTCTAAACATTTTAATTTGTCTTCTATTAACTCAGCCTTCACATTTTTTACCATCAGTTCATACACCGTGACTTTGCAAAGTTTTGGAGATTGCTTGACTATTTCCATTGTATATGTTCAGTTCTGGAAAGCGGCCCAAAAAAAGCCCACAGTCTCAACAAATCGAGCGTTTATTTTGAGGCTTCTGCTGWCAGCCCTCATCACTGAACTGCGAAAGTTTGCATCATATCCCCATGATATCTCTTCGTGTTGTTATGCTTGATGGATTCAATCACCCTGGCCACTGTGTTTCTGGAGAATCTGTCCAAATTCTGCATCAACCTCCAAAGAAACTCTGAAAGTCAAAAGCTCTGTTGCTTGCTTTCCAGCTGTACAGCAAACATGCATAAAATGCATGAATCAATCAAGATCACAGCTATTTCAGGAGCCCAGAAGGGTGGAGCATTGGGTCAAGGTGAAAACGTTTGTGCTAGTGATTCTCCAGCATCAGTATTTAGCAAACCTGTCCCTGTGCAAGCATTCCCTCCTTCGGCAGAGCTGGTTTATGCTGTGAGGGYGCTGCAGTTCACTATCCAGCAGTTTGGGTAGCACAGAGAAAGCCCATCTCCACAGACAAAACCAAAACTGAGCCAGACCTTAATTCCTAAACAAAAAATGTCTCTTTCCTAAATCAAGGAAAAGAGAGGGGAAGCTGGCCCGGCACTTCCAATCACTGCAGAAGAAATCCCATAAAACTGCCACTTTAACCCCAGGATCAGCATCAGTTTGGGAGAAAGGCTGTCGACGCAAGCTCCGTCTCGGCAGGCAGTGCTGTCCTCCCGTGGGCTTGCTCTGTGTGGCCGTGCTCTCCTCGCTGGAAAGCCACCAGCACGTGCCTGCTGCCGCTTGCGCGCACCCTCCGATGGGGATGCTGCAGCTTGCACTGTTCAGGCTCCTTTGCTTCCCTGTTCCTGCGGGGTGAGGACGCACGAGGAGACTGTCGTCATTATGACAGGCCGTAATTTTTTTTTTCACTTCTTATTCAGCTATGACTTGAGCTGTCTTTCTCCCACAGAAATGCGCTTGTGTAACAGCRTCCGCGTCCTGCTTGTGCGCACTTAACGCCGTCTTTCCACCGCTTTCTGGGTACCAATTTACAAAGTAGAGTTAGGCAGTCAGTTATTAAAACTGACCTAATTAATTAAATGAAATAGCACCAAGGGAAGGCAGGTGGCTATACCCGTGGACCGATATAGAAGTCTCATCTAGTGGTACTCTCCACTGATACAGTGACCCAAGACAAACGTCTCCATGGGATGGAGACATGCCACTGAATATTTCTTCCTTGAGAACTGAGCAGCTATTACAGACATTTTATGTCTGGGAGTGCTGCCGCTCACTAGCTTCTCTACGGTTATACAGAAAGTGTGGGGCAGAATCAGCAATGAAAGCAAGATTTTAAAGCTGGGACTGAATGGGCATCTGCTGATGTATGTAAAAATCCTCTGCAGGTTTTGAGCTGGTGTCCAGAGGGCACCAGAAAATCGGGCTGGCACAGTGTGCCTGGCGTGCCACACTGACACACACAGACGGGCCTCCCAGGTGCCGTCAGCCACGCGCAGCATTTGCCACGTAGCTCCTCTCAGCCAGCCTCCGGATCCGAAGCGCAAATAAAGCCTGTAAACTTCACCTCCCCAGAAAGTGATTTCCATATTCACTGTTAAGCCTCTGTCGGTGTTGTCTGTGGTATGTGATTGAAACATGGTGAATAATGATGATGGATTTAGAGATGTTCTAAATTTGCCGGTCTGTAGGTGGTTTTGTCCACTGCTACTTCCTTCCACTACTAAGCACTGACTATTGCTTCCAGAATTAAACACTCTATATGAAAAAATTGTTCCCACAGCACAACTGACAGAAATTTGAAATGATATAATAATAATGTACAGTCCATTTGCTGTCTAATGCATGTGTGGGATTGAATAGCTCTTTGCGATACATTCCCTTCTTGCTAAATTACTCTAACTTCAAACTGAATTAAAGTAGTTAGTTGCCACTACACCATTGAACTTTGATAGCTGGATCCATTCCAAAACTTGGGACTGCAGTCGCTTTTCTTGCAGAAATTCACAAATAAGGGAAAAAGACAAGATTTTTTWAAAAAAAAGCTTATTCCATACTCTAAGCTCTGCTTTGTTCACCAGTCTGGAAAGTGTGATTACGACTCTGAAACGCGTATCAGCTGGAAATGTCCCGCCAAGGGGGGGGTCTGCTGTGTACGTGTTCCCAGTCTCTTCTTCCACTGCAGTAGTACAGCTACATCTCAGACTGTGACTGTGTGTTTACCCATGTACCAATCGACACATTTAAGAACAAGAGCCCTGCTGATTATTTTTGCTTACACAATGACTTGCCAGTAACGCTATGGCAAACCCATGTGGATACCTGCTACCAAATTCAGTGCAACAGCTTCTAACACCATTAGCTCATGTCCCTCTGCTTTCCATTAGTGCCAGCTATGCTGAACTGTGTGGGAACACACCAAATTACGGAACATAGAAAATTATACTAAATTATTACACTATACAAGTATTGCACCTATAATCCTGCCCACAGGGCACACGTTAGCTCTAGCTTAGTTGCTGCTTAGGCATGTTAGGCTGTAACTGTGACTGTACTAAGTCATGCACTCAGGCATAGCCATTTACTAAAGTGTCACTACAGTTGACTGCAGTATTTGCTTTTGAACGGGTCCCACTGTACCACGTTGGCAAAGGGGCAAAGTCAGTAACTGTTTGCACTGGACATGTCTGGTACTTGTCTGCTCAGCGCAGACCTCCTGTTTCATTGCATTTGCTTGGTAGTGAAGGATGTAGGCAGACACAGCCTGATGAAACCGGCTACCAGAGGATCATCCTGCTGTATTCTCCATGTCTTTGATTACTCTTTAATTCAGTGAAATTTTCATGCAAAGTCCTTCTGAGTCTGAATGAGCTTAAGTATGTCCATTCCAGTTCTTAAGAACATAAAAGACTATGCTACCATCCTGTCCATAGATGCCCTTCTGTCACCCTGCCTTCTCAAAGAACAAAAGCATTCACTTAAGGAAGGAGTAACAAACAAGGCATTTTTTGAGATTCAGACTATTGAAGTAGAGTATTTGAGCACTTCATATACTTCCGTGACTATTCTCGCAGCTAGCTGCAAAAGAAGAACAGACATGCGAAAATAGTAACTAGTCCGAGGTCACACAGACCGTGGCTACAGTGTCTGGCAAGAGCAGCATCAAAGCTTAAATATTCTCAAAACTAAACATGTCTGCTGTACAGGGGTGAGCCTGAAAGCACATTCGCTGGACAGTTGGGAAATGCCCTCCAGAGCATGCACCCTAGCAAGACCAGCACATTAGTGCACAGCTTTTCCAGCCTGCTCACACACATAGTCCACTGCCTGCCTCCAAGGCAGCCGCGTGGAAGGAGGTGAGGAGGCGGCAAAGGACATCACCCTTGCACCCAGCCTGGAGACAACCCTTTCAAAATGTTGTAGATAGATCGAAGACACTGAACCAGTTCTCTTGAACATCATTTAATGCTTTCTCCATTTCCCAGAGTCAAAGGTGCTTTGGGTAGAAAACGTCAAAAAATTTTGGGCAACTTGGGGGGGCATCATGTTCAATACTGGGAATGAAATGAACAGATAACAGAACAGAAGGTTCCCAAAGATAGCTGTGGGAGTGAAAACGGGAAAAGGGAAACAGAAAACAAAGGAATCAAGTCTCYATACATTCCTTACGGGAACCATTCAGCAGTGTAGTCTTTGGTTGCTACAGGTGTCACTAGCTCCTCTGCAACGTTGCTAATAAAAAATAGCAGCAGCAAAAAATACTTTGGTTGGACTTTATATTTAAGTTAATTAAAATGGTTTAGATTAATCAGCATCGTACATTTACACAGAGTGCATGTGCCATCTGTGTAAAGTGTCTCTGAGTAAATCTAGATTAGAGCTTGTGGTCTGACTTCAATTCAAGTGAATTGGCTGTAAATTAATTTAAAAACAGTAAATGGTGACCAGAGCATGCTAAGTATGCTTGGTGCAGCGTGGGCTGAGCTCCAGAGCAGAGGCTGACCAGTGATAGCAAATACAGTTGAATTGGATGCCAAGGGACAGCAGAGAAGTTTTTGGTGGGATGTGACACAAACTTGGAGCAATGTACATTTTCTACAATCCAATGAAAGGACAGAGCTGGAGAACGTTTACAGCTATGCATATATGAGAGACAGCAAGAGTAACTGCTAGTTTTCAGTGGGATGTTTGCAGCAGTCTGGACTGTCTGTGTGTAAGAAATGGCACGAGGCGACCAGCGCAGATTGTGGGTACGTATGATTCAGCAGGGGAATGTGATGCTGAGAGCTGACCCTTGTGATGGAGCTGGTGGTGAGCTATACTGCTTCAGTTTTTGCCTGCACTCCAGTGCAGCAGGGCTAAAATCCACCAGGCACCAACTTCCTGTCAGCTTCAACGGAAAAGTATGTGCTTAAATAATCTTTGAGGATTTGTGTATAAAATGGTATTACTGCCATCATCTGTCAATCCACCCAGGGAAGTCTTCATCTCCAGCTTGGGAAATACTGCTTAAAGAGGTGGGAGAAAGTGGTGATCTGGGAAATTTGTGAAATAATATATTTGTATAAGCAACCAAAAAAGTTACAATAAAGGGAATACCAGTATTCAGTGAATGAGGACTTGTATTTCTCCTTAGGAGGCCATAGACAGGTAAAATTAGCCCCTCCAGCTGTTCTAGTATTCAGACAGACAGATTACCTTTGTAGCCCCACATAAAAGAATGCAGGTAAAGGAGAAATTAACTATTGAATAAAAAACTTCTCTGGGCTTCAAATGTTCAAAAACTCTTCCTCCTGTAAATAGTTTTTCTGGCTCAAACCTAAGTAAAAAAGAAAAGCAATCTCCATCACTCGAAATTATGCTCATTTACAAAACATATACAGAACATGCTCTACAACAAATCTCTGTGTCGTTATAAGCGGGGAGGCATCAAAATCCATAATAATAGCATTTATAAGAGAAAGATCAATATGGCATCTGGTATTTCAAAGGTAGAAAATGATTCCATTAAATTTCTACTGGTAGAAAATGCACTGGACAAAATACCTAAAACCCATAGCGGGTTTTAGCCTCTCACGCTGTGCCACTGAATAAATCACAGGGAAACCATCACAAAATTCTTTGTAAAAAATGCACTAGGGCCTGCCTCACCCTCTTCTGATTGAAACAACAGTTCTCCAACACAAGATTGTGGCTCAAGATGTCACTGACCTTCTCCAACTCACATCTTATCAGAGCATCTGTGTTGTCATTGGGATGTGGGGGTGAAGTTTAATGTTTGGGTTTTTTTGCCTTGGGTGCCACTGCTTTAATATTGTGTGCATGTGTGTGCTTGTAACTAATTTAGTTGTGCTACAGGAAAAACAATAAAAAGGGTAACAKAGAGTTAAATACTCTGGTTTTGATTCCCATTTTAGATACATAAAACCAAAACCTAAGAATAGCCACAGTGGGTTACACCAAAGGTTTGTTCACTCCAGGAGAGCACCCTGTTTTTATAGAGTTGACATTAAGAGATCTCTGAACACAGTTTTTGTCCTGCTGACAAACTTTGTCTTGATAAAAAAAAAAAAACCAAAGTATGGCCATAAGTGGATGCTTATGGAACCATAAGAACAGAACAACCATATATGAAACTTCTTGCTAATATTTTCTTTGCCTTTAATGATTTTAGCTCAAGACATTATTTCTCTGAGTGTGGGCTTTATGTATTTTGTAATGCTCAGTGGATTTATTGATGGATATTTGCAGAGTGTAGTCCCCCAGCATGAGGGATATCAGAGGAGAAAGCATGGAAGCGTCTGTTTGCAAACCTTAGAGACCATGGAAGATGGCCGGTAGGCTGAACCAACCTACTGGGCTACCTGCAGGGAGATGGTACCCATGGCTGTCTCAGACCTTCCCGGGAATGGGTGGTTCTGTGAATATAGCACTGAAGACAGGCTGAAGAAGAGCAATACAGTCAGGCTGTATTTCAAATACAAGACGACAGATACTGCTAGGCCAGGGAGAAGTCTGGAAAGTTGTATCTTTGTTCCTTATCCTTTATATAAGTGATCAACCATCCTGTTCCTTCATTTCTGCAAGATCTGGAATGACACTACATTCAGAGAGGAGGCTAGATCAAAGCAGCAGCTCCCTTTTTCCCCTTGAAACCTGTGTGAAGGCCCATTTTGCTGCAAACAAGTCTGACCCTTTTCACAGTCAAATACAAATCCAGCTACTCATGGCACCTGTAAATGGCCTTGTCTTAGAGTAACGCTCAGTGCTGTAGCCAGTGACATTAAATGAAGTTAGAGACTGGATTTTTACATGCATCTGAAATAAAACATAGCAACTGGTATGCGGCCTTAGAAATTTGTACATTGGTAGTAATTAATACCAGTCATTAACCTGGGAACCACAAGGGCTTATGGTGTCTGAAGGTCTCCAGTGGATACTAATAAAGCCAGGCTTTTATACAAGGAACAGAGCACTTACGGATAAAAGCAGTAGGATAGATGTGACAACCAGCAATTTTAACTTATCACCTTGGAGCTTTATTTTTGAAAGCTTTTACTTCCCACTGATTTCAGGCTTCCAATTTTGTATTGTCATGTAATAAATTACAAAAATTATCTTCCTTTTTTTTTTGGGGGATGGCGCTTCATAGACCAAGTGTCTAAAAAGCTTCTTTTTTTAACAGAATGAGTTAAGTATTGCTGCCATGGTGATTATAAGAAGAAATCAGCACCAAACAGCAGCCTAGAAATCTGGACACATTCAAAATTCTCAGTAGCCAGGGTATTTGAGTCCTTTCCAACAGGAGGCTTTTACTGTATGTATGGAGGGGAGGGGGGGTGTGGAAGGCTGGAGCAGAGGTCATTTTGAAAAGCAGATCTTTAACCTTTTCCCTGAAAGTGAGAGGACTGTCTAACTTACTAATGTGTCTGAAGGAGATCTGAAGGAGATCACTCCTAGCAGGGAGGTGAACCTCCTCCTCTCAGCAGGGGTATGAAGGAGAAGGCATTGTTATCCCTGAGGTGGCTGTAAGGGTGGCACCACTGTGCTGATCATTTAAAAGCTGTCCCGTTTGACCAGGACCTTCCTGTTTAGTGCTAAGGTAGTGTATATACCAAGTACTAACATTAACTGCCACATTTATTTTCCAGTGAATTTATATTCTAAGTAAGTATTCTAGAGCAAGAGGTCTAGTTTGCTGACAGTGCACATGCTTGATCATAACCACCATAAAGAGTCAGCAATGGATGCAAGGACAAAACTTATAAGAGCCATTGTGAAGCTCGTAAAAATGTTTTCAATATTTAATTAATTATCTCCTATGTATCACCCACAACAGGACAAAGATTTTGCGGGATAATTAGAGAACTAAAAGCACAAAGCCATAAAAAAATGCCTTACTCAAAACCTGCAACTTATCTAGAACAGATATAAAACCATCAATAGCCTGTTAAGCACCTGACTAAAAGGTAAAGTCTTTGCATCAGAAAAAGGTAGTGAGATCAAAAAGGGAAAGTTTCTGCCATTAATGTCCCCCATGGCTGGCTTGAGAAGCGAGCCCAGGGACTGACAGCTAAACTGACCTCTTCCAGGAACATGGAGATGTAGGTGGTCACATCAACCTGCTCTGTTCCCTACCATGCAGGGCATTCAAGATTAGTCACCTTTTACAGTCAGTGACATTAAACTCTTTCATAGTGATCCATGTGCTATAAGTTATAATATATTATTTATAATATTTCAATCACCTAAAGTTCAGGGATCTCAAAGCACATATTAATTAATGCCTATTTTAATTAGCTCTGCCTCAGAGAGAGGGAGAAGACAAAATTATAGAGCCTTATTAGCACTACACTCCAGCACCATAATCAAACCCAGAACACAATGTAATACACATCAGGACTTAAAGCAGTGGAAGGTTGGTCATCACCACGGCAGCCTCCCATTCTTATAACTTCCCTTTTCCTTAACATCATTCTTCTTTCCTCCCTGCGTCTTCCTGTGAATGGCAGTTTCCACAAGGGAAAAGACCTCTGCTCCTCATGGGCCAAACTCAGCTCTGTTCTTGCAGTAACAGCATCATCTTCAGTGGAGTTATTCTAYACTCCATTGTACCTGGAAGAATATGAGGAAAAATCTTTTTGTGCAGGTATCTTCACATGCAATTTTTTTTCCTCCTTTTGGCTACTAGCCACTGTGGATCTGTCTGCAGGCATAGAAACCTCTGCTTTGCTGCCTTCAAGCATTCTGTCTTCTTTCCTGTCCAAAAATCCCTGAAGATACTTAATTTTAAATTTCACAGCTGCTAGATCCTGAAAGGAAAAAAATGGATTCTTCATATTTTCTGACTCTTCACAATAAATTAACTGTGGACTGAAGGAGCAAGTCAGTGTGCAAAGATCAATGGAAAAGCATCAATACAACACTCAGTAGTGCCAATCTCTAGAATCCTACCCTTGTCTGCTGAATGACCAAGTTAGGAAATTCCAATCACTGCCATTCAAGCATCTTCTTACATACATTTTAGCCATTAAAGATGAACAAAACTCCAATGAACTGAGTCCCTGGAAGTCAGTAACAGTTTTCCCGTTGACATAAAGGTTTTTAGGATAAGACCTTAAGAGCTTAATAATGATATGAGAAAAACATTACTTAACTCTGTACTGGTAATATCATATAGCGTTAGTTTTCAACTTTTTTGCTTGCAGCTCCTTAAAATTTACTCAATAGACTTGATTTTCTTAGCAAAGTTCTACAGACGCCTTAGGAGTGGTGCTCACACTCTCAGATAGGTATGGGTCATACATTGCAAACATCTGCTAAGGGGAAGGAAAGGACATTCACATAAAAAACCTCAAAACCTTATCAGTAACTAAATACAGGAAAATTCTGTTTTCTCTTTCTTATTTCATGCTAATTACCAAATTCTTTCAACTCTAAATTGCAATAAATTTCCCTCAATTTCACTTCCCCTTCCCCATTCCATAAAGTTTCTTCAAATAAATAATGAAATTGCATAGTTAAGCTTGCAGAAATTGCTATTACTTTATCAATGCCTGACCCAACAAAAGCATTTTTCATGCACTTGCATAAAAAAGAAGGAACTGAATAGTTTTTAAGAAATATGCTACATTTTAATATGTCCTGGTGACATGCAGAAGCGTATCTACAATGCTGAAAGGAGTGGAGATGGAAGAATGGGTGGCGAGGGCTCCACTGATAACTCTATCTGAGCTCAGAGCACTCAGTAATACCAAGAAATTTTGTACATTCATGCTTCTTTGTAATGAATTTACTGATGTTAGAACAAACAGTGGTGCCTTGCTCCAGAAACAATTCTTGGCCAATAAATTTTGCATCAAATCCTAAATCATCATTTTCGCAATTTCTAAAAAGCAAACCAACGTAAAATGTTAATGTTTCAGTATCTTTTACTCTTAAATGTAATATTTCACTTTATTATTTACTTATTTGCAATTATTTTGCATTTACTAGTATTTTGCTTTACTGTATTATAATTTATTTTGCAATTTTAACTCATATTAATTCTGATAGTTTTGTTAACACAACATGACAGCATATTTAGTGGATTACAGCAGGTTTCCTTCCACTACTCAGCATCAAGTGACCGTAGAGACATTAATGTACACCTAAATTAGACCAAAGCAGCAAGTGAGTTTAGACTGGTTTAACCTTCCCCAAAGTTTTAGAGGAGCTCATTAGTGTTGCTCTGCAAAGCATCTGTAGTCTTATAATGGAACCATTACGTGATATTATGATGATACTTTCTTCCCAAGCTCCCAACGCCTTGCAAGTAATTGACTTTTTATGACCTGTTATTCTCACTGGCAATTTTCAGGTTGTATCATCACAGTTCTTGATTTTGACTCCTCCCATAAAGTTTCCTGAAGCCCTCCTTACATCTTGTATGTTTATTAGAAGGACCAGCAATAAAAGGGGAAAACAAAAGGCCAGGGCATCATCCTTATTCATATCTATGAATAATACTTTGCTCCATAAATAATTCACTGAGCTCATAGCGTAAGGTACAGGTGTTAGCTTGTCACAGTTTAGCCTCATATGGATATAACCAGTATATTCATGAACGCTTGGGGACTGGGAGAAGACTTGCTTGTCTTTTGAAGCTGAAAATAAAATTAAAAAAATCAACCAAAATTTTAGGAAAACTGTTTACAAGGAAAAAATACACCAGTACATTAGTGCTTCAGTAGCTGAACCCCAGCCTGAGCACTCAGCTTGAGACAAAAGCTTCTCTCAGAACCCCTTGAATTTGGACAGAGCGAAAACTAAACTGGGTCCTGGGGACATCTTTAAATAGAGCACAATAGAGTGTTTAGTTTACTGGAGGCGAATGCTACAGCCAAACTTCACTGAAAACCTACTTCATTTTTTCACCCAGCTCCTGCCTTCTCATGAATGCATATCCATGTATGAATTCTGAAAGCTAGCAAAGATCTTAAAGAGAAAACAGGAGGCAAACAGGTTCAGTCACCTCTGCAGAGCATTTGCAGAAACTAGTGGATGTTGGACTAGAATCTCTGAAGTTGAAGAAGGGCAGGCGAATGGACACAAAGACTGACACTGCAGATTGACTTCCCACAGAAAGCTGACAGTCATTTTGGAAATACAGAAAAAAATAATGTCATTATATCTCTCCTCTGTTCCCAGCTTCTCTCTTCTTTTTAACCCTCAGGGAACTAACTTTTTTTAACCATCAACCCAAGTGCATTGGCGTAACTCAATTTCAATAAACCAAGCACCAGCTGTTCTTTTTAGAGCTCCATTTTTTAAATTTTATTAATTAACTATTAAATATTTAATCATTACATATACTCTCTGCACGCATGCATGCTAAAATGCAAAATGCTGGGCCCACTTCTCTGGCCTTCTGCATTCAGGTGGCAGAGGCAGAAGTGGAAACCAGATGGAACACGGCAGATGGGTATTCTGCTGCTGCAAAAAAGTCCCTGGAGCTGTAAAAGGTAATGCAGTCCAGCTTCTGAAAATTATACTTCAGGCAAGATGACTAACTAGAATAATCACAAAATCAGCAACAGAAAGGTAAAAATAACTTCCCACAATAAAATGAGAAAGAGATACAAAGATAGAGACAAACTAGGAGGTTGACTTTGCAACACCTTGTGGTAATGAGCAGTGATCAAGATTACAATGAAGAGATTCATGCCTGAAAGCTGGCCTGCTTCTTCCAAGTATAGCAAATGATCTAATAAAAGATAATCTCTCCTCTCAAACCTTGCCTGTCTTAGATTTTTAATCCATTCTGAATAGAAAAACTACTGCCATTTCATTTTTCATTTGCAGATTTTAAAGAGCTTTACAAAGAGGTTTACAGATATCACTGGGATTCTTGATGTATAAAGTATGATGGACTATATCCTCAGAAAGACAAATATTCCTTGATGCTTTGACACTTTACAATCCATATCCTGACTTAGGTACTGATGTGCTATTAGATAGTACATGGGGACAATTAGGTGCCTCAGCATGGGACAAACAGAAGGCCAACCTGCTGAGGCTGGCCAAGTGGCACTGCTGGAGATGGAGGTGCCCCTCTCTTCTCCCCCTCTTCCCCAATATACCTGCTATCCTGAGCTGCAGCTGGCACTTCTCTTCTCCTGCAATTCACAGTTATGAACCCTTTCCTGAAGACGGACACTTAAGCCATCCCTTTCTCACAAAATACAGACAAGATCCTCTCCAACCTCCTTGGAGCTCTCACTTGGGATCTCAAATCCCAGTTTCAGATCCTTCAAATGTCTGAAGGTTTTTGGCCCCTTCTCCTCTATCCCTTGGTACAGTTCATTCATTCTCTACCCCTGCCACCATTCCAATGAACACTTAATCACTTCCTAGAAATTGGAAGAGCTTCAACTGAGGAAAGGACAATCTTGGCTCCATGTCCCATCACCCTTTCTCAAAGCTTACCCTGTACCCTGGTGCTTAGGCTGCTTCCCTTGTGAGGCAGAAAATGCAAATTCGTATCTATTCAGGCAGAGGTGGGATTTGAAGTGGGATCTCCCAACTACTGAATGAATGCCACTAGACCAGACTGAGGTTGTCAATGCCATGCTCAAAGAATATCTGTAACATTGGATCCTGCAGGTGAGCCATCCATTTCTAAGTTTGAAATCCTGACCGGTTTGAGGTGCAAGACTGCTGAACTGCTCAGCAATGTCAAGGCTGGAGACATTCTGGGCATGTAGAGGAGCAAGACTTAAGGCACATCACAAACATCTTAACATTAGACAGACTACACCTGCTATTGAGAGACAAGTGGTTCTGCATATATGTGATTGCAAAGACCTATATGTTTTCTTATCTTGGAAATATATACCTTCACACTTTCAGCATGTCCAAGCATCACCAGCTTCCAAATCTAGAACACAGAGACGCAGGCTGTAAACAGAAGAGAAATCTAGGGTACATTAATTTGGGCTTTGTAAATTAATAGCTAAACTGCTCAATAAGATCCTGGATACTACAGATACCTGGAGAACCTGGTGATGGCATGAAGGTGTGCTAGGAGATAGAAAATGAGGACAAAGCTCTGCATACCTGGGGTCAAACTTTCCAAGCTGTCTCAGTTGAAGTTCTGTTTTTTCATATGGCAGTTTCATATGTGTACATTACCTGTACAGCTGAGCCCAGCTGGGCATGAATTTGTCTAAATCCAACCCATTCAACTGCAGGCACAAACCCTGTGGAGACCATGAATTCTATCATGAATTTTGCACAAATCTCTCTATATAAGTAATTTTGCACTCACACAAAAGGAAGATAATATTGTATGCTAGGCAGCTATTGAAATTTCATGGGTGTATGAGATGGACACATTTTATGACCCCTTAACTAATTATTGTGCCATTACTACCCTTGGTGCTTTCTACATTTGCTGACCCCAGACTATACTTACATACCTCTCTTCACATGATTTCTGACTGAATGTGACTTCCCTTTCATACCCATTTTCATTTAACTCTGATCTGTCCCTTTTTTGAAATTCTGAGCTGGTTTTCAAAAAATCTTATCTACAATTAAAGTTCTGATTCTCTTTAATGCTCTGGGATACGGCCTCATCTCATGCTATTATTAAAAGCGGAAAGCTCTTTTATACAGGTGTAGTTTTGACCTCTGCTCTTCTCTATTTGGAACAAAACTTGCAGCAGCATGGCCAATAATAGAAGCAACATCACTCAGCTCCCAATTCTAGACTTTAACCACTAGATGATGCTTCCTGTGGGTATATAAAATTTCATTTAAATGCAAAACTCTCACTAAGTTTGCTTCTGCTTATGATGTGTTAATATTATTTTTTACATCCTGCCTCTCCTTGACCTCCCTTGTCCTCCTGGGTTTAGCAGATTTTTCAAGGTCCGTTACAACAGTGAGGAAGGCTTATGTGGCTACTTGTCACACAGCCTGTACGTGAAAGGTTCCCATCAAACAGCTGGGGATAGTTATTACACCACAGTCAGCCCTGTTTGAACAAAGGACTCTCATGACTTTGTGTGACCAAAACTTCTGATAATGCAGGTATTTTAGGAAACAAGCAGAAGCCTTTAGAGGATATTACCACCAGCCAGGCATTTGTATTACCCAAGAGTTCAGCACTTTTAATATGTAATGAATGTCCAAAAGTCCTTTTTTGCAGCCACATGTATAAATTGGGATGCATTCCACTTAAACTGAGGGCACCAGATTTGTATAAAATAGTGTAAAAACAGAGTCAATCCCAGCCACTGTAAGAAAATCCCATTACTGTAAAATAAAAACAACTGTGGTTCTGTAGATAAAGTTACCAGGTAAGTGGATAAAGAGTTGTTGTTAGATTGTGCTCTGTCAAGAAATTAAGACTACCAAGAAATTAAGAAATAAGTAGAAGCGAATAAAAGGGTCAATAAAAGAGGCCACATTGCACATCTATATATTGCAAAAGCTTTTAATAGTAAAATGACGACTTATTTGTGACTGACTTATTTCTGACTGTAGGTCATGAAGTTGTTTTCCGAGTGCAGAAGGAAGATAAAAGAAACATGCTATTTTCTACAAAAGTTTGGGCTTTATTTAAAAAATCTTGTCGACCAGAAATGGGGAGGTGTCTGAGTAAGAGCAACCATAAGAATAGTCATTATCTTTTGAAAAATCATCGCACCACAGACAATGTATTTGACCAGCAGTATGATCACATGTTCATGTCACTTTGATCAGGAATAACATTAGCCTGCTAAGCTCCAAATTTGCACAGCACTTTAGCACCCAGCTTTTCATTGAGTTGGTAAATAGCCACAGTGAGTTAAGTACTCRCTGCATTAAGAGATGGTCAAAATTGAAATTTCTGTTATGCAGGAAATCCTGACCCTTCAGAATTTGATTACACTCTAAATCAGAAAGAACATCACTACTTCAGAATTTCCCATTAAACAAATGTCTTGAAGAAAAGAGATTCAGGAATCTAAAACAAAAGCATTTTGGTAATGACAAAACAATTTGGTTTTATATGATTGAATGGTTTTACTTTGATGTAGTAAGAAGCTTTACATCAATCGTATCTAAATGCTATCTAAACCACTTTAGATTACATTTCATGTCATCATAGTAATATGGTTAGCATTAATATATAATGTAAAAGTCAGGACGAAATAAAGAACTGGCATTACTAAACCAGAAGATTTTTACAAAACTGAAATAATTATTTCTGGAAGTTCTCCATGGATATCTGCACCGTATCTGTTATAAAATCTTAAAATATTGACTACCCTTCATTCACTGGTAAAAAACAAAATAACCCTCCCTTCCCCTGCCCCAAAACTATTCCATTGAAAAACGTGATTAGTCCTGGCCTCACTGAAGTGAGTGGGAGTTTTGGCATTGACATCAATGAAGTCAGAATTTTATTCACTGATTTCAGAAGGACTATTTGTATACTTGAATACATGCAAACATAAGTTCTGTATTGATCTGCAAATTTAACAACAAAACTTCAAGGAAAATGACCTCATCTCAATCTCAGCTGAGAGCATAGAGCAAGACTCTTAAACATAGTGCATAGACTCTCAAACAAGCAAAAGCATTGTCTAGCCAGATTCTGAGACCATTTTCCATGAATTTACATCATCTGGAACAACAGCAAAAATAGATTATTTCAAAATCAGTATGACCAGTCCACCAATTTTAATGTATCTTCAACCACAGGAAAACAGTGACACACTATTTTTACCATACACTTAGAAAAAATCATTGCTGTTATTGCATTATTAAAATCTGCATACTTATAAATAAGGTATTGATTTCTGACATTAAGGAGATACTGTTCTCAACAGTTAATATAATAAAACTAAACCATATAGGAACATAAACAAAAGGAGAATTCACCAAATGTGGGCAAATATGCCTCAGGCACCATCTATTATGTGCACATCTGCCCACTGGGCAGATTGCTATTATCTACCATTATCAAGGGGCTCCACGTATTTCTCAGGAAACAAGTACAAACACTCCCAACAAATCATGGTGCTAAATATATGTTTCTCTATCAGTAAGACATTGCCTTCCATCTTGGTTATGCCTGAGAAAAAACATTTATTTTTTTTGTGAGTTCAGAAAAAAAAAAAGAGTAGATTCTCTTCTTCCCTCCTGCCTAATCCCTTGAGCATGTGCTTTATTACAGATTTGAAAAGCCTCCTGCGGGCCCTTTTGTCTTGGAACAGGCAGGGCTTCATTGCCCACATATGGGCTTCTTTGCCCATCTATGCTGCCCGCCACTTTTCTGATGGTACTTTGGAGACTAAAATTCTTTTGGATGTCCGCTGGCCTGGATATAAACATGAAGCTAAAGATCCTTACATCATCTTAGGCCAATACAGTCTGAAGTGACATCCCCACTGCYGCAAGTGATAAAAGACTAACAAACATTCCCATCTACCTCCAAAACCAACAGCCAGTGCAAAGTAAAAGGCATCTTAATTTTAAACAATAGAGAAGTATATTTAAGATAAAGTAGGAAACAATATTTCAAGCACGAATCATGCAACACAAATGCCTGCAAAATGCCATTGAAATTTTCAGAATGATCACTTAAAAGCTTCTTTGTTTTCTTTAAATGAATGTTTATTTTTAGCACATTAACTCAGTATTTTTGGTATCAGTAGGTGGAATGTACGCTCTAATCTAAACTTCATATGAGTATTAGCCGGAGCTTTGCAACTACTTTCATCCAAACAGATAACTGTATTTAATACTGCAGTATAACCTTGCTTAGTCTCCAAAATAAATTTGCAAAGGGAGTGGAATACTATGAGGATAATTAATGTGATAGGGAGGTTTTTTTATCTTGATGTCATTATTTGAAACTGACTAAATTAAATTTGTTATGTTAAGTAACCTGGGGCACCAAATGGAATTGGAACCCTACTTCTTAGGTACAGAAATACAACAGAAAACAAAGCCCTGTCACAAAGCAGAYTATCCAAGCAGCCAGGGCATAAGAAAGAAGCTCTGTCAACCCTATTATGACTGGCCCAAGAGCAACTCACCTAAGTTCCCAGGGCAAATATGTAACAGAGATGGAAACTGAGCAGGTATCTCCCAAGTGCCAAGGTCTTAAGTACAAGTCCCAACCATCACTGTGGAAGAACCTGCATTGACCCCATTAGATCTATATTTGAACTATAGCAGCCAAATACAAGACAAAACAGAGATGGGGAGCAAGTAAGCACCCACTGAAATGCTACTCTAAGGACCAACTGTGTTGATAGATGTGTTGTACCATTTTGAGAATGCAATTCCACTGAAGTTCTATAATCACCATTTAAGTATTGCTGGATATTGTTAGTGAATTTCCCACATTTTTTAAATGTACAAAGAAAGATTAAATACCTTGCTCTATTAATGCTATACAAATTTTATCCTATGTTTACTAATTATCTCTATGGACAGCAAAAGCAAATAAGGTATTTAACAATGATGAGAATTAACAGCCTGATAAAATGTGCAAAAGTTTCACTGGAAACTCGTGGATAATGGCCAGAAGACAACAGTACCACAAGCGTAAAACTAGAGTAACTGCAAGGATGATTCCAGGCCAATTAAGGTTCAGTAAACATTCAGCATCTGTGGGTTCCTTATGGATTTTATTAAGCCAGAATGAAAGGGTTAAGCACATAATTCTGTACCCCTTTTTCTTTTTTCCTTTATGTTTTCCTTTTTTTTAAAAAGAAGAGTCTCCCTAGAGGTCTCCCAAGGTCTGCATCTATCACCGCATTTAATCACTTTTGGTGTCTTTCCTTCTTTGCAGCAATTTTGCCTGAGCACTCCTGGGACTGGTGTTGCATTACAGATTCATCAATGATTTGCTGCTTACTCTACATTATCCCACAAGTGCTGAGGCAAACAGTTCTTTGCCAGGATCAGATGATGTTCTGTATTCGCCTGCAGTTTAAAATCTTGTTAATGTTGACATTTCTGATGAAAGCTCCACAGTGAAGCTGGAATGAGTGAAACCTGCAGGCTTTGGTGACTGCCAAATAAATGGGTACTCAGGGCACAAAGTTTCTTCCACGTCCTCTATATGCCCACAGGGGCATCATCAACTTAGGGGACATCTTTACCAGAAACAATGTCAAATAGAACACCTAACACACCCTGTCTGTGGATGATGTTGCTGATGGGTGACAGGGTGGCTGTTTGCTACCCTATGTTGCTAAACAAGTGTGTCTGAGAAAGAACTTTGCTCTAAAGCCAATTAACTTTAATGGGAAGATTCCAAATTACTTCAATGATCTTTGGACCAAGCTCAATGAGAACTAATTAAGTCTCCATTCCAAAGGTTAGTTGTCAGAATTATTAATGGATTTTTGTTTGTTTGTTTTTAATATTGGATGAGAGGCTCTTTTTTAAATTATTTAGAGGGACTGACATCACTTTGAAAGTCGTAAGTTGCAAATACAGATGCCAGTATTGAAAAAATTAATTTCAGATAATAAGACAAGTAGGAAAATTTTACACACTGTGCAAATGTGGTCCACTTCATGGGGACAAAGGAAATACAAACTACAGTTAGTGACACCTATAATTTAGTTCTGTGGTACTTACTATAATCCACAGCCTTACAAAACCTTACATGTGTTCACGTGAGTACAACTAGGTTTACTTACTATAGTTTCCAGTTCTGCCAACAAAATCTAGGACTGGAGCTGGACTTTTGAGAACTCACCTCACTCCCTCTTCTTAAAACTCCTGACACAGAAGATTGTATGTCTGAAAAACTTACCACAGGAGAGAAGATACTTGAAGAAAGATGATAATACAGGTTCCTCATGTGGGAGTGATACCACAGCAAATGGCTGAGGAGTCTCGGCAATTTCTAAGACTTATTTATTCTGGCAACAGATCATCACCTGCAAATCAAATAAAGAAATGCTCAAAATCTGAAAGTCACAAATTAGACCGGGGTGAATTATATGATATCATTTATCTGACAATTTTCCTCCTATTTTTCCTTCCTTATAAATTGTCCCAGTAGGCCATGAATTTTTTTCTTTGGACTTTCGCCATTACTAAAAATAAATTGCTAAATCATTTCTACCTATTGGTCAGTAGCTTATTTTAAAGGAAGTTTTCCTGGAAATTGCACGAAATACTTAGTGTTCAAAGTATAATAAACATAATATACTCAGATTGTATTTAGACCATACAAGACAGGAAATAGAGATGTAATTCTGCCCTATGAATTGGTCAGACAACAAAATGATTTAACTTGGAGTGTAGTCTTCAAAAAAAGACGTAAAATCTGCCTTTGGATACTAGAGTCCAATTCTCTCTGGCGTTAACAARATGTCAAGTCATATTCTGGCAGAACATGGGCCTGCACCTTTACTGCTGAGCTCTGAAAACCTAGTTATAGGAGAAGAGGAGAGTCTGTCTTTGTGGTATAACAGAGGGCATGAGAGCAAAGACATAGCTCACACCCTCAACATGGTGCATACACAGGCAGAGAGCAAAAAGCTCTTCCTGTGGGCAGGGACTGTTCCCTCCTTTCTCCCTGACAGGGACTAATCCCCCTGAAATATAAGGGGGGAAAGAGGATGGTTGCTCCCCTTTCCTCCATCTCCCACTCCCCTTGTACTCACCAAAGGGCAAGCTCAGTGAATTCTGGCACAGAGGTTTTCAGCAGGCTGCCCCCACCTGCCCCTTTGCCAGAGGCCATGTCAGCTGAAACGTGCATCTGCTCCGTACCCCCTCCAAGTCACAGGTCACTCACTATCTTAAAGCAGATGAAACACCAGGGTACAAATGGAATGCACTGAAGGGTCACCTGATGGAAGTCATGGTGGGCGTAGGTATACACACACTCATCATTTGCTCTGTGTGTGGACGTGAACCACTGGCAAACCCATTTGGTCTGAAGTGCTGGTCTACAGAGCTGGCTGGTAGTTAACAGTCTCTTGCAGAGCTATGAGTTAACTGCAGAGCTCTGGTGTACCCTGTACAAATCCAAGCTTTAGAAGCAGTGACACTGTTGACTTGAGCTAAAGCTAATGAAGATGTGGGCAAAGAGCCTTTCTGAAAATCAGTTTCTCAAGAGTCTTATACTTGCACCGAGTAACAGTTACTCAGATTTCTAATTAATAGACAGACCATCTAAAAGATTTTGGGTTAGTAAAAACTGGAGGAGCTCAGATGCATTAAATTCCTGTGCTGACCCCGGCCTAAAGGCTCAATTATGATGTGTAAGTATCTTTGCAACTTGTGTTAAAAATAATAACAACAGAACTGGCACTAATTTATGCCCAGTCAATCAGAATGATCCATAATGTGGAAGTTTTGAACAAGCTGCTGTCCAACAGTTTTGACATGTTCTAAAACAAGCCATTCCTGATCAGTTCTGTAGAGGCTAATGCTTCTAAGCTTAATGACCCTCCAAAGAGGAGGAGGCATAAAGATTTAGCGACTCAGTAGACATGACTGCACAGACCTCTGCAGCCAGCTTGGAAATGACAAACCATTTGTTAATAAAGTTGTTTTATTTTTATATGATATTTTGCCAATGAAGTGAAAACAGAGCATTGATTAAGCAATCTAAGCTGAGAATATTCTATCCAAATTGGAGAGCTTTCAGACCGGCAGCTGGTTTCAAGGCTTTGAAATACAACTTCTGTTTGTTGTTCGATGCTTAAAGATACCTATCCTAGAGCCACAGACAGTAACTGATGTCAAGCTGACACTGTAGTTCACAGATGGATTTCAGTTGTGTGGGCCATGCCACATGCACAACACGTGTAAAAAATGCTTTTTGTCTCAAATGCTACAAAGTGAGAGAAAGGATTAATAGAGCCATCAACAAAAAAGTTCTCTGTACAAATACAGTATGGCTGAAGAATACCAATAGCCCAACATGCTCTTAACTCACCATCATCCCTCTCTTCCTCCTATTAGACGAAGTCATTTGTATATAAATTCAGACTGAGCCTTTCATGCACATCTCTAGGTTTCTGCACAGCTCAAATTCTAAGCTCATTTCCTGTGAACTAATTTTACTGAAGTCACCATACATATTCAACAGTAAATGAGAGCTAGGGGTAATTAAAAATATTTGTGGTTTTTGCCTTTGCAGAGAAGAATCCAATTTTCCAGGGGAGCTTTAAATACAAGCTTTGGGCCCTCACAGATATTAGAGTTTGAGTGACTCATATTCTCATTCCCTTGTGTAGCTACATTATTAGACCGTATTTCCCTCAATTCATCAGAGAATAGGCTATGTCCATAGCCATAAAGCAGAGATAGTGGCATATCACGGAAGATTAGGTCCAGACAGGAAAACAGGCCCTTAAATAGAACAGAAGCAAGAAGCATCTAAATTGTAATACTCAGAAGGTATTATGGAGCCTTTTTGGAATTAAAAATAATATGATTTTGTGGTTGAATATTTGGGGTTTGAGGTGGTTTAGCTTTTTATTAAAATAAACCTGCAAAAAGAACATGCCTTTCACTACAAAACTCCTAATGCACCAATAGAAAACTCCTGCAATGAAGAATTTTCACCATAATCAGGTCAGTTTGTTTGGACAGACTGCCAAGTAAATACCTATGCCACATTATTTGTATTGTAGCTCTGTCTCCACAGCTAAGAAAAATCAACATAGACATACAAACCAAGTCAAAAATATGCATTATTTTTAACAAATAAGCATTAAAAGATTAAAAAAGCACTATTTTTTCAACTAGTGATCTGTACATTTTACATGTCTGAAAATTAAACCAGTTATTCTTGTCTCTCTGGATTTTAAATCAACACCCATCACTCTAACAGGCTGTTAACAGAGGGAGTGTCCTTGATGTATTAGAACTGTTTTCCTGAAAAGTTCATGCAGGAGTACAAATCCTAAGGCTAAGATCCTGTTTTCTGAAGATCTTGCTCAGAAAGCCAGCACATATACTGGAAAGGGCAGCTTTCCATTACCATGATTTATCATCCCCGTTTAACCTATTCCCTCCACATTCTTGACGGAAACCTTTATAATTGTTTGAATACCTCCTTCTTCCCTGAAAAAAAAMCCAATCAGAACAAGAAAACAAAACAAAGATTTGTGTTGGCTATTTTAGAACAGAGACTGGGGAAAAAAACATTTCCAGTGATAAAATTATTTGGATTTTTTTTTTTTTGTTGAGATGAATTACTGAGCACAAGATTTGTTGGGTGAGTAACTGCAACACTGGTGCCAGTGGAAACCCTCTTGCAGTGCTCTTTACAACACTGTGTTGGTACCTGACAATTCTGTAGGTACTCATAGCCTGAGTACCATCTTGATCAGAATTTCTTTGAAATTCCTTAATATAACATTATATGAGCACTTCTATGAGATTTGTGGCTGTTCTTTTGGTAAATACAATATGTAGTTTCACTGCCAGAGAGGGAAGAAATAGCTTTGTACGTACATGAGATGACACTCTTCAAAACAAAATTCTGTTTCCTTTTCTTTCCTATGACCCAGGATCCTGCCTTGCTGTGAAGTTGACACAGCAGTAAGTACTGAATCACATACAGATTCCTCACTAATCTCTCCTGAATCTTTCTGACACACACAGGAGTGACATTCCAGCTAAGTTTTATTMGTCAAACTTAGATTCACTGAGATGCTGCTGAAGTAAATGGATGTATTTATACAGGGAAGAGATTTGGAGGGTTTTTTCTTTCATTCCCACGGCAAAAAATGACACTATTTGAAGTAGTTGTGTCCATTAAATTAAAAAAAAAAAATTCTTTTTTCATTAACTCATTATTTTAAATGTATTTCAGAATTTATTTGTAGTGGAAAAAGGATTTATAAGTAGAAACCACAGGAGAGTCACAATTCAGGTCATATTTGTGCAGCTCACCAGTTAATCTGAAAATCTAAATGTACTGAGACTTCCTAATATCTTCTCAGAATTGTGTGTAATATTACTTGTGAATAGGCTCAATCTAAAAGGTAGCTTCTTATATACCAAAAAATATTTTCTGCATTGGCGTCTACTTCTTTGTTCAGGCATTTCATGCCTACTGCTCAAAATTTGTAAACAAACAGCCCAAACAGGTTTTGACCCATCCACTGCCTTCTCCCTGTAATAGATTAATAGCTAATATATACCCCCCTATTGGATTGGCTAAAAAATGGAATGGCACCAGTAGAGAACACACCATGCTTTCTCCTTCCACCAACTACTTTGTCATACAGTGACAGATTATTAAAGTAAGTGAAACAGCAGGAAAATAAATGAAATTTTGTCTCTTTTCATTCCCAGTATCCTACTGAAATTTCCTACTCCTATTAATGATTGTAGTGGATGAAAATAGGAAAAATTTTCCTGCAACTGAGAGAGAGATTGAGAAGTCAAGGAGATKGAGTTCAGCTACCGGTCATGCCCTAGATGACTGACACTGGCCTATTTCCCACATTTCACAGTGACCGTAAAAAAATGTTTGCTTCCTTTGGCCCCAAATGTATTTTACATATTTCAGTTGCAAGCTCTTCGGGGCAGAGTCTGCTGCTGAATATGCTTTTCCAGTGTTAATGCAACACAGCCATGATATATCTTGAGACCTGACAAAAATCCAAGTAATAAGTAGTTACCAAGGAACTTTCTCCATGCAACAATTTAGTTCTGTGAAAGACCATTTTCCTGAGCACTCAGTACAGTACTTGTACATTTGCAAATCACCAGGGTGCCAAAAGAAAATCTAATAATACGCAAGACGACAGAAATAAAACCTGAGTCAAGTGGCAAAAGGCTATTAGAGAAATACTAGGCACCTGGACAAATCCCTGCATCTTTCAGTTTCCAAGCAGTTTCATCTTCCAAAATACTCTGAACTTCTTTTGATACTGCATGTGTATCTCTTAAAACAGCTTTTACAGTTCAGCTAAAAAAGTCACCACTGTGAGAAAATGCTGCACCCAGTAGCGAAAGTACTTTAAGGAATGTAGATCCTGATCTACAACCCTTTTCTCACACAAATAATCTTCATAGCTTTGATTATGACATGAGTAGGATTATTTATGCAAGAAAGAAGCAAGGTAGGCATAGGAACGTAAGAATTGCACTAGCATAGTAAAGCATTGTAAAACGACAATAAAAATGGCATTTAAGCTCTCTCAAGTTATGTCTGTTCTGTAGTGCAGAAAAGGGACGGTAAATTGAACAAATAGCTTTTACAAAGCTGCAGCCAGCAACTAGCAGGACCTTGTAAGAAGAGATCCCAGGTCTAACCTGAATGAATAACCATGTCAAAAAGAAAGTACTGGAAATAAGCAGAGTCCACACAGAATGCCAAAGGTACTGTCCACAAACTAAAAACATCTGAGAGGCCAGGAAGTACAAAGATAAAGTTTGACCTGTCAAGAACCCAACTAAGTTATATCTTGCAAAGAATATGAAAATAAATAATAAAAGGCTCTTTGGTAGTATAAAGAAAAAGGAAAAATGCTGTGCCACTGTGGAGGAAGGATAGAGTAGAGATTAAAGACAACACAAAGAAAGGCCCTGACTAAGTATTTTTCCACAGTTTGCAATAAGAAGTTTTAAGTTTAATTTAGAGACAAAGATGGGGTGAATAATGAGAATGTGAGCATGCAAATAGAAACTACCACAGCTAACACAAAAGCTCGACTCAAAAAGTCAAACACACCAAGTTTGAAGTCTGGTTAATCACTATCTCTGTCTTCTAAAAATTTCTGACACGTGTAATGCTGGTCCAGGGACAAATACTTTTAATAGCACCAGCAAGTTGGGAGTGAAACTGAAAAATAGTAAATATGGTTTCTTTCCTTAAAAAGAAATGTGAAGAAAAATAAGAGGAGAAGGCAGTTGGGAAATTACAAGCTATTTCATTTGACCTCATTAGTATAAAAGGCCTTAAAATACATTTTGAGGGAGACAATATATAAAGACACAGAGATAAATGAAAAATGGGATAAAATGCAACAGCAATTTACCAAAGGGGCACCATACAAACTATCCATACAGTTTTCTTAGATGAGCTAAGTGATTTTCTGAACAGATGAAGTGTAATAGATCTCATCTTTCAGGACTTTGACATTTCACATCATGTTATACATTATTAAGGAATCTGAGGACTAAGGAGAAGACTTTTTTGACAGTTAAAAAAGAGCTAAAGGAGAAGCAGTGATAGGTAAGTGCCATTAAGAAGGGGTGATGCATCAAGTCAATTGAGATTAGCAGTGAGGGTCTTCAGGATCCTTCCTGAGGCTTCTGCTGTCCTTTCATAGCTCTTGATCACTGTGATCCAGGTACCTGGGCACTCTTGTACTGTCAATACAGAAGAGTAGTGAAACTATAGAAATAGAGCAGCTTGAAGATGGGAGCCACAGAAACGGGGTAAACAGCGAGGTCATGTGCAGAAAATTCAAATGTAACCTGGGGGATGACCAGGTAGAGACAAATAAGGACTCTACTTGCCAATGAGAGGATGATTAAATGGGTAACATGATGAAAAAGGCAAGTGAGACTGTAGAACATGAGGATGGAGATTTTCAGTGAAACTGGGAGATATCTGTGATCATGTCCAAAGTACCTCACCTGAAATCCTATACACATTCAAGAAAGATGAACTCAAATGGGGCAAAGTGCAGACAATAACTTCTAAAATGAGTGAAGGAATGGAGATTCTCCATTCAAAGATACTAACAGAGCTAAGTTGTTTAGCCTAGAAATAAAAGAGGTAAGTAAGGATATAACTGCTGCCTAGAAATGCCTTGAGGAAGACACCTCCAGGTGGGAGAAGTGTTATTTAAGTTAAAGAGCAACAATAGCATGAGGGGAGGGAAAAAAAAAAAAGTATACATGCCACACATTCATTCAGGCTGTAAAGAAGGGACCTAGCAATAAGCCTATGAGTTTCTCAAAATGTCCCCGATAGAAGAATTAGGGCAAAATTACAGCCTTCAAGTTGGAGCTTGAGATACAGTTGGAAGTACATGCTACAACATCCTTTACAATTGCCCAGACCCATTGCTTGTGTCTACCGGTCACAGAATGTCCTTCAGCTCTTCCATGAATAGTGTGGTGGTTATATTTTTACTGCTTTGATGTTACTGGTGTCATTTTGGGGGACATATCCAACACCATTTACCATTCCATTTTTCACATACAATCTTCATTACAAAGTCCATGTAAAACTAATTACACAGATAAAGGCTTTTGCGATAATGCAGGCYACTTGTAAGTGAAAATAAATAAATAGAAGAATGTAGGGCCCAAGATTATTTGAATAGCTAGGGCTCACACAAATATAATCAACAGGAGCTTTAATTAAGAATAATTAAGTCTTTTGTGAAATAATCCAGTGCAAACTATGACATTCTTTTAAAATTGTTATTAGCTGCTCAAATGGAGTTTGTCATATGGGTTTTCAGTGCTCTAAAGCTGAGAAATTTAACAGAAATTGTTGCTGTACTTTCAGAACTTGTGGGAAGATGCATCTCTCCTGAAGAGGGTGAAGATTTGGCACTTTGTGTGAGCAGAGAGGATCTGGCCTAAACATTCCTGTTTGCACATGATGACTTTACTGTATTACTCACTTTGCCTTGGCACAATCAACAGAGGAAGTGCAGTGGAAATAACAAAGCCTTTTCTCTATTTGCTGATAACATTTTTTGCACATTTAAGGAGAAATCTGAAGAACCACAGTAATCTCTGCTCCTCAGAAAATGTGTTGAGCAGAGAGAAAAGGACAGAGAGGACATTAGTACTTGCAAAATACAAAACAAAACCCAGGAAAATGTCTCCAAAAAGGGAATGTGAAAAAATAACTCTTAAAATACATTTTAAGGAAGTATTTGAAAAACCTCTCCAGGACATAGTGCCTATTTATACCCATTAATTTTACACCTATTTGAACACAAATCAGTGGATTTATACTAGGGATGAATCTAATCTGTGTTGTGGATTCAAAATAATAGGTTCAAGGGATTAGCCAGGACAACAGCATTTTTATCAAATAGAATTCCTTTGTATCCATCCTCACATTATCAGAAATGCAGCTATCTCCTAATTAGCACATCTCCAACTTTAACCTTTTGTCTTGACTGCAATCTCTTAGATTCTTTCATAAATTGAATATTTCCATGGTAACAGCTGCCACTTTCATTCTACAAGCATCAAGAAAATGTGATTTCCTTTATATCAGTAGGCCAGGCTGGGTGCACAACTTTGGCCTTTGTCAATGCTCTTTTCAGACACAACTGTTTATTCCAGAAGAAGAGGAAACAGGTGCAAGCACAATTCAGGAGGCAGTTGTTGGCTGATCCATGAAGCAGGATTGGCAACGGTCTGAAAGGGAGCTGTCGGACGACCCACCTGCAATGCCAGTATGTCCTGCAGCTGCAAGAGGGAAGGACAAGCACATTCAACACCAGCCACCCAACTTAAATCAATATTTTCTGTGGGGGTTTTTTGTTTGGGGKTTTTTTTGTTTTGTTTTGTTTTKTTTTTCTTTTTAATTTTTGCTTGTTTCTTTGGTGGCTCCACAAACAGTAGCAAGACATCAGTTTAATAACCCCACAAGAATAGCTGAGAAACACTTAATGTAAATCAAGGGTTCTCATTCAAAGAGCATTGAACTTAAGCCAAAAAGAACATCAGTTCACTACTGAGAAGCTGACACAGCTTTAATGATCAGTGTCTTTACCTTCAGCACTCACACCAGTCTATACCCAAAGTCCTACTCTCAGCTGAAGTCAATTCCCAAAGTAGCATCAACTTCAGTGGGACCAGCAAACATTCACAACAAAGGTACTTTGTCTCCTGCCAGTCATGGGACATTTTTCTGGAAGTTTATCAAATTGGAGGCTTTTTCCAGAAAACCCATCTGTTCCATATGAACTCACTCTGACACCTTTACCTTCTTTGAAACGGAAGGTTTCCAAGTCAATCTGTTCAGATGAGAATAAAGTGAGATTCACATCTACTTCTCCAGCAATCCACTGAAATAATCGAGGTTTCCCCTAGTCACAAATGTAAGATTGTGTCAGAAAATAGAGCTGCAATTTTCCAAAGTTATTATTGCATGTTCAGTTTCTTAAATTGGTCTTTAAAATATATTTTTAATTTTTTTAATGGAATTTTTAGCACTCATGTAAAGGACTGGCAGACAGCAAAGAGACTGAAAATTAAACACAACTCTAGCAGCCTTTTTTTATTTCCTCCTTAATTCCTCATTAACCCTTTTGGCACTAGACCAGGTGATTGCTTTCCTTTCCTTACATACTTTTAATTCCAGGTGTACCAATACCTGTTGTTAATTAGACACTTGGAAAACTTGAACTCGGTTTGCATTTGGCCCTACTGTTTTAAACCAAAACTACTAAGTGTTTGAGGACAGAAAAATCACAGATCTGCTTTTCTGAAACTGAACAGTCAATGGTTGTAGTTGTGCAACCTACATAAACTCTTTCTATGCCCATTCCAACAGACGTTAAGATTGTTTAGAAATGGACTAATTTCTGACCCTCATATCTGAGAGTTTATCATGCTTCTACATCTGCAGATTTTGTTACTGTCATAAGGTACCAAACCCAATACCAACAGTAAAGCCCACAGCTTCTCCCACTGTAGCCGAAAAGGAAAATGCCACTACTTAGAAATGAATAGCGGGCTGTAAACATACTGCAAGCACTAAGCTAGTATATTTACATGAGTATCACAGAACCTGGATGCCATTCAGATTCAAAACCTAATCCTGTTACTGGATCATGATCCATAAAGGGCCAAGTTAAAACTCTCAGTTCTGGGCTCACATTGGGAAATCCTGGGTTTGAGTTTGAGCTCAGAGTCCTAAGCTCATGTTTATTTTCACTTCAGCTCACAAAAAATTGGTGAATAATCCAGAACTGCTCATCCAGGAAAGATTCCAAAGGCTTGCCAAGTTCCAGACAATAGTCCATGGAAAAAAAACAAGTGCACAGATCTGCTGGCAGGAGATGCCTCTAACCACGCTCAACTCGCACGCGTTTCTAGGGTGGTTCTCAAAAATGGAACACCGTTGGGAAGGGAAGGATGAGGGAGTTAATTGAACCGTAACTGTGAATGTCATGAATACCCCTCAGATTTAATGCAAAGGAACACCACAGAAATTACTGTAGATTAATGAAAAAGAGGAAATGGTTGGCAGGAAGGGTTGTCTGCACAACTGACAACATCACAGCAACAAAAGGTTTTTACAGGACAACTCATAGATTCTGCAGTGTAGATGTTTGCCATCTCAATAGTAGTAGTCTATATTCTGATGCCACAGCCCAGTTTTGCAATTGTACTACAGGCACCAGGGTTGTTAAGGTCTTACTTTGATACCCCACAATACTAGCCTGCACCCTGTTTGGTGCCTTCCTGTGCAGTCTGGCCTGACTTCCACCTGGGAGAGGGGTGTGACTCTACCTGCACTGGCTCCTGAAGTCAGGAGAGGCACAGGAGGCAACCAGCGCTCATTTTCCACTTTCCTCAAGGGCTGTTCTTTCTCCCCAGTAAAACACCAGGACAGAGCAGAGTTGCTGTATCTCTACATTTTACAAGGATCTGTGGATCCCAGAGGGTTCAAGGACCAGATGGTGCCAAGGTGGAAAGTCCCATACTGCAGAACAACAGAGAGGACAGGATCTCACTTCCAAATTAAATCCTTAAAGGGTAAGTCCTGGCTTCTCTTCCACCACCCCTGCAACAACATCAGCTCAGATCTTACAGGAAGCAGGCTAGGGAGGAGACCAATGTCCTGACCCACAAGTCCCACAAATCTCACTCATACTTTGCTCAGAAATCTTAACAGGATTGCCATATTTAGTGTCTTTACTATACTTTTTTTTTTTTTAATCAGTAATATGAGACATTCAAATGGTGTTGCTTTGCCTTCACGCTGCTTGTAAGTGCCTCCAACTTCTGGCTAGCAGTGCATCACAAGCCCTTCCTACCTTATGCCAGGGAGACATAAAGAGCATCCCTGCATCACTGTCTGAATTTTGAGCTTTTCTGCACACTTTTACCGTATATTAATGGAACTCAGCCCACACCAATTGGTGAGGTAATTGCTGTCAGAGCAGATGGTAAGACAGGCCTGAAAAAAATATTTGGTACTTTTTTATCATGTGAGGGAAATGTAAGAGGGAAAGGATGTCTCTTCCATTTCCTGAGGGCCTCCACAAAAGTTAAAGCAAGCTCTTATGATCAGTTTGAGGAACAATTATCCAGCTCCAGTGGATGCATACCTTATACCTAGCTCTATCTGATTCCCTCCTCTGTGGTGTAGTTTGCCTCCTGGGCATGTCATGTGCTGGGGGTTCATAGACTGCCAGGATGCTAGTTCAATCTGCTCCAGGCACCAGTGTTCAGAGAGCAGCGTTGCGAAGCAATTCAAGATACCAAAACCAGGAGCAAACTCATAAAGTAGTCATGATAAAGAGGTAACATTTGTTTCTATATTCCGTGCAGTTATCTTGCAGGGATGCTAGCACAGTAATGCCCTCTGTGGGAAACTATTGCTCAGTGCTAACTTTCCAGTGGCGGCAACCATAAATATTCAGAGATATAAATAGCACTGCACTATAAAAAGTAACAACAGCAAGAGAGCTCTATGTGAGGATCAGACCTCAAATCGTGACACTGCAGAAGAGATGCTGCATAGGAGCTATTCAGGCAGAAGGCTTCATATTTGGAGAAGAAGAAAGAATAGCTTGCCAATTGGCATTCCAGCAGTTAGTTGCTGGCCAGGATTTTCAAAGTTGCACTTTATACCCCTAGTTTCACAAAGGTGTCGCTAGCAAACTGGTGGGGCTTAATAGACCAAAGACGCATTTGGCTTTTATTCCAAGGCCCTTTCCCTGATTTTAATATTGATGACAATGGAACAAACATCTCAATAGCTGACAGAAAGGCCAATGCACAAATGTGCTATACTCAACATATGGAAGAAGTTTGAAGCCTTTCAAACCACTTACGTTTTTATGAGAAAGCTGTGGATATCAACAGCAGAATGAAAAACCTAACATGGGAGGAAGAAGCCTATATCCTACCATGCTAATTTGCATTGTTAGAAAGTAAACGGCAATGTTAGCTATGCTGAGGATTTTCAAAAGTTGTGTTTATTTTGGGTTTCCTTTCAAAAATTATGTTTTCATGAATATGCAGCATGCTGGGTCTGTGACACTGGTAGTGTGTCCATCGCCATGGTACCTGAGCACTCAAGCAAATGATTAACCAGCAGAGCAAACAAACAGAAGCAGAGAGCCAACAGGCACTGTGAGAAGCACTTCATAGACCTGCCAGTACATCTCTAYCTGGACCTTTACTCCTTCAGGCTTTCCACTGTCCTATCTTTCACCCACAGTCTCATGATAACCGGATCTTTTTTTCCAGGCAGTGCTAAGGGATTCAGAGATCTCAGACTGGCTTAGAAGGAAGGGTGAGATTAATAAAAAAACCCAAACCACACACATTTTCATCAAGAAAACTTTGCTTAAGGACACAGTAAGGAGAAAAATAATTTTCATTTGCACAAACTAAGCCCGATTATGAATTAACAAAATTTGTTATGCCTGCCATGTCATCAGCCTGGCCAATTTAAAATAACTTTTCTAAAGAGGGAAAACAAGTCTTTTCCTCACTGAAGGCCAAAATGACCTTCTGGAGACTGATGCAGACCATACATGAACACTACTGTTAGCATTATCTAATAATAATGAAAAGAATACATAAAAACATATGGCTACGGGCCTTCTGGAAAAAGTCTGGAGATTGCATCAGTCCCTCCCCACACTTCGAATACATTAACGACAACTCTGATGATGTTTGTTTAACATATGTGCATATAACTACTTTGAGCTTTTTCTGACTTGGGATGCTTAAGCAGAGACCTCTGGGGTTTTAGAAAAAATATTCTGTTGAATCATCTACCCCTTGCCATTTTGTTTTCTGTATAAAATCTCTGAGGAGCACAGGAAAGCAGAGGGCCTTGCATGCAGGCCAACTTTAGAAAAGCTAGCTCCTTTCAGTATTGGGGAATTATGCAGCTATAATACAAACCTCTCTGAACAAGTTTCCTGTTTTCCATCACTAGTCAGGACAATACTACTGCAGTCTAATTAAATTACTGTCATGTGGAGTTTTTCCTCCTCACTGTAGCTGCTTCAGACTTAAGAAGTAGTTACATTCTCTCCATTCCAGTTTTTCCTTTAAAAGAGTAATAAGTTTTGGGGGCAATGCCACATTACTAGCAATGAAGACTCAAGTGCTCTCTTCCCAATGTAGCTAAAATATGCTGTGCTACCACTGTGCCTCAGCAGCAGTTTTGAAGCAGATAAGGAGCACTGCACCACCCACCCATATTCGACTGTGAAACTGGCCTAAAGTTCACTCTAAGCATCAGTCTGATTCTGTTACCTCTCTCGTGTCTAAATTATATCCATCACTGTCATCTCTAAAGATTCAGATTTTCTGCACACTTTATCAGGCTTTACAATCGAAGCTAATGGAAGATACGTTTGTTTAGCAGTTGTAAACGGCTTAGAAGATTTCAGTCTCAGAAAGGGTGATGAATTAAGGATGTCAGCTGGGCAACCAGTTTAATTTTGAATGAATTTAGCCAAAATTGATTACTGAAAAACTGATATGCATCTTTCAAGTTCATATTATTTCACATACTTTAGCAGTAAATATTCCGCCCCTTCTTGCCATCTGACTCACCAAGCATAAAACTGGAAGAATCGGCCATGATGGCAGCTTCTCAGACATGAGACAAACTTTGAATACTATAAACAGGTGTGAGAAGCCACTTTTCGATTGCAGCAGGGAGTACAGACCTCAAATGGTTTAGCCCCCAGCTGACTAAATTTCTGCGTAATAGCAATTCTGTTAAACAGCGTAAACATGATAGCTGAAGCATTTATGACAAAACCCAGAAACCAACAACTGCAAAGAACTATTCCATGACAGAGTTATTTATTGGCAGTACCTGTTTTTTAGTCTCTCTGGTCCATTTTCAAATGAATTAAAATAATAACTTAGGGGGGAAAGAAAATTATCTTAAAATAGTCATCATTTTTTTCCTCTCCAAGATAATGTGGAGTCAGGAAGAATCCAAAATAACAGCATGAGTGTTGAAAATTACAGGGTAAGGTTGGAAACCTCTAGAGATCATCTAGCTCAACGTCATGCTCAAAACAGTGCCACCTTAGAACAGGTCACTCAGAATTAAAAGGAAAAGAAAATAATTTAGAGCAAAAAAAAAAAAAAAAATTCCCCATCACTTTTTTGCACCAGAAGAAAAAAAAAAAAGGCATGAAATGTTTTCCTGTGTTGTTCATAAGTAAATATGGAAAATACCTACAGCTGCCTCCCTTGGTTGACCTAGTTCCCTTTCTGTCTTGATGCAGGTAACGTTTAGCACAGCGTGGGGCAAACTCCAACTCAGTCGCCAGCACTGCTCTGCCACACTCCAGGCCAGAAAAAGCTAGGAATCCTGCAGTTCAGCTCCAGTGACAAAGAAAGTGCTCTGTATCATTCATTATCAGTCCCCTCCAAGTTAATTAAGGAACCGCAGACAGCTGCTGAGGAGGGTTCCACCCCATCCTTCAGCTGGGAAAGCAAGGCCTCTAGGGCAGGGGCTGGACTATACAGCAAAGAACAGGGTGGGGGAACCTTACCAGATCTGAGTGAAACCCAGATGACTCATCAGAAAGTAAAATGTTCCTATTTTGGCAAGAGGCTGAAATAGCAGCCCTGGGTTGTGCTTCAGCACAGCAATAAATGAACCCTGAGCGCTTGGGACAAACTCCTGTGCACATTGATATTCCTAACAGTAGGGGCTATTTCACATCTCATTAAGCAAAGAGGTTTACATGACAATTAACACATTAATTAGCAGCATCTTTTTCACAGGTGGAACTTTGGCTTGAGATTTCAACATTTTTAGACAACTATTTCGTGAGTGAAAATGAAGGAATAATTTCGTAGGACTCAAGGTGACAAGGACTCATATCCAGAACGGGCATAGAAGTATATTTGTCTGTGTACTGAAAGACACTGCAACCAGACGATGGCCTTTCCCAGAATGTCTACGCAAGGAGGGCCTCCTTGTACATCTGCAGCCTGCCATTCAAATCCTAGCCCTTAGCGTGGGCAAGATGCCAGGCTGGCCACTTCATAAGCCGACTGTAAAAAGGCCCAACGTACCACAAAGTCACACAGAGGCAAAGCAAAGCCTGGACTTGAACAAGCAGTAGCTCCCATTTCTCAGCCCCAGCCACTGACCTGTGTGGCTCCCCACTACAAAAATCCCTTTGATTGTATCTGTAGAGATACGACCCGTGAGAAAACTCTTCAGCAAACACCAACAAGCAACATGCTAATTTCACTGAAAATGGGTATCAGCTATAAGAGACTGTTTGTTGCCCTAGAGCTTCACATTTTAGATAAAGAACTAATAACTTCTACCAGAAACCACTTTAAAGAAGAGTTGGTACACAAGTGCGGATTTCCTTAAACTGCAGGTATGTTTCTCTCTGAGGTTTTTGTTCAATACTATCTTTAATTTCTATTACCTTTTGAGAGAATGGATTTGCAGGTATGCAAGAAAATCTAGAGCACTGGAAATGGAATAAAAGGAAAAAAAMCTGGAGACTGGAACTTGTAGCTTTCAAGATTAGGTGGATTCTGATATTCATTGAGTCCCTTCCCTGTCACATGGATGTTACCAATCCACGGAAAATAGTGACATGCTTTATATATGTTATCTTTCACTTCTCTCAGGTACATACTGCAAGGAAGCTGTGTTCTAAACAATGTATAAACAAACAATCACCATATTAATCTTTTACATATTTTGGCACTCAAAGCACAGATAAATCACTGTGCTGTAGCCTTATCTATCATACTACTTACAAAATAAATCCAGGCTCAGGAGGAACACTAGATACTTTTCCTTTAATTAGCTTTTCAAAGCTGATGGTATTTTTTAGAATATGATTTATGCCGTTTATTTATCAGCCTGCCTTGTTTCAGATGGGTACTGTCTGACTGACCTCTACATACCCTTGCACTTGCTTTGTGATATCCCCAGAATGTCAATGCTTCAATTCTTCATCTTTCATTTCCTAAACATTTCTTATTGGTCACTTCTGGTACCAGTGGCAGCTGAAGTGGAAGTTTATCCTCTGATAATCTGTACTGCTTTAATGGTTCCCAGCATCCTGAGGATATTTTCCAAGTGTTATGGTAACACCAGCTGAGATCTTGGCAATAGAAAAGTGTTTCATATGCTTATTACCTAACTTAGTCTCTCGTTTTTTTTCTGCTTTCCCACCCCTCTGGGGGTTGGGAGAAAATCCCTTGATTTCTGGGGCTTAACTCTTCTTCTTATTGCTATATTCTTTGTTATCACTTCTCAGTACCCTTCTGATAATAAAGCCTTTGAAGAATCTGAGGGCATTCCCACCATGCATCCAAAATCTCGTAATAAATTTCTCCGAACCTCCAAGTCACATTTGTCCAAAAGCTTAGCAAAAATCCCCTCTAAAAGGAAAACAATAGTCACATCTTCCTTATATATTTCTCTGCAAATGAGAGTCTAGGAAGTATAGCACATAAACCTTGTAAAATGATGAGCATGATTCAAACAGTTCTAATATAAAATATTACACATAAAACAAGTCACCAGTTTTAGTATGTCTCCAAAATAACGTATGCTTAGAAATACTTATTCTTGTAGCATCACTATCCTTTTTTTCCCCCAAGATAAAATTAGTCTTGCACCAGCATGCCTGAA
This sequence comes from Oceanodroma leucorhoa, assembly GCA_030449065.1. Taxonomy (NCBI): domain Eukaryota; kingdom Metazoa; phylum Chordata; class Aves; order Procellariiformes; genus Oceanodroma; species Oceanodroma leucorhoa. The sequence goes on from JASVER010000105.1 coordinate 1,498,225, forward strand.
AAAGCAAAATTCTCATATAATTTCTATCACTCACTCAGTTTGCTCATGACTTTTATACAGCTGACTGAACACCTATTATCTCACCTGAAAGAGAAGCTGTGAGTTTGCTCACCTCAGTCACCTGCAGGATCTTTGAAATGCCTCCTCTTCTGTTCCTTCCAAAGAGTGCCTTCCGCATCTCCCAGTCCATTCCCGAGTCCACTGAACATGCAGTCATCAATAAGTTCTGGCTAAGTTATCCTACATAACTCTGAAGAAAAAAGGAGAGACTTCAGATGCTGCAGAAGGTCGTCTTTGCTCTCTTCGAAAATTTAGTTTTCTTGGTGGTCTGTCACAGTCAGGTCTCCAATAGTAAACTGAACAACCTATCCTCCTGGCTCTTCTTTTCTTCTTTTTCTTTTCTGTAAACACATAATCAGTGCTTCAAATCGTTTAGGTATCACAAACTGTATTTCTCTATTGCCCTCTACTGACTGCTAGCTACCACCGCCTTCCTGGAGAATCGGCAAGCAACAGATACACAGTACGCTTTCCTCCACTGCCCTCCCTCAAATCAATAATGATAGACGATGACCAAAAGTCAACACAAATCATTCTATTTTTTCCTTTGTTACAAAACACCAGGCAAGATTTACAGCTTGTTGGTCAGCCGTGGTAGCTACAAAACACTAAACAACAGAAGCAGGAAGCAGTTAGTAACATGGGTTTGCTAATGTCTTTTTTTTTTTGTGAACAAAAGCCAGGAAAAAGTAGAGACAAATGCATTCTGCCTTGAAATGTGGGTGAATTCACCCCACTGATGCCATAAATACTGTACCAGGGAGCTGAGGGTTTCTGGTTTTAAGGGTCTGGTCCTGCCAGCGCTGGATGCACAGAAATACTGACTTTTGAAGGGAGTTCTGCAGAAAGGGTCCTGTAGAGAGCCATGAACTGGAGGCCATGGTTTCTTGGTCGTTTTCCCTTTGTCTCTAGTTTTATTTGTTTAGAACATTCAGCACCACACCTAACATGAGAAACAGTTTCTGCCTCATGAGACAGATACTGGGACAAGACACATGATATACTGTATATGTATGGCACTGGGAGGTGCTGTTTGCACTGCTTTTTGGATAAAGACGATCTATAATGCAAAGAGAAACCAGCGAACTAACGTAAAAAAGGGAATGGCCCAGCACAGTTTCAGGAGCAGAAGAAAAAAAAATGTAAAAGCATTTCAGACAGACTGGAGGAGACTGAGGGGATTAAAAAGCAGGGATAAGAAGAGTGTAAGAGCAGGGTGGGGGGAAGGGAGAGAAATAAAAATGAATCCTTTGCGTTGTATCAGTCATGGCTTCATTAGTATAGTACAGTGCTTGTTAACCAAGTCACTCAGGCACTTTTCTCACAAAAAAAAAGTTACCCCAAGGTGCTGGTGCAAGTGCTCTGGCCCACCTGCACCAGTCCAGGGGCAGGGAGGAGTCAGGTCCCAGCTCCAAACGGACAACGCCGCAGCCCATTTCCCTTTTGCTAGGCAGGGGCTGGGAGAGAACGTGGCATTACCTCGCCTCCCCAGTCCTCCTCTGCAACCCAGTCCCCTAGGAGACAAGCAGACTCGCACGGTTAAAAATCATAAAAACAGGCCCACCCCCCAAAAAAGTGTTGAAATTATTTTTGCCTAYCTGTGTTCAAAAAATATTTTTTCCCACCACTATTAATAAATGGGAATATTTCATTTGCCAAAAATCTGTTGACTGATGAAAACTGGTTGTGTTTTAAATAGATGTTATGTAACATCCCTAATCTTTGACTGAAGAAAGGTAGTTTACACAAAAACGATCAACAAACCCAGAAACTTGGCAACAAAAAATTTAATATTGAAAGGTCCATTGAAAAATGTATTTTTAATTCAAAAATAAAGTCAGCAGAGGTCCTAATTGTAGCTATTATGCACATTTCATTAACAAACCCAGATTTATTGACTGTACGGTAAAGCTCTCCTATTAAAGGAAGCCCAGAAATGCAATTTTTCCCATGCTTTTCTACTTCTAAAGCCCTCAGCTACTCCGTGTTAGAAAATAAGAAATAATTGTATTTATTCAAATTCCTTGATAGAATATTGAAGCCTGCTCAGATGAATACCTCTCCTAAATGAACACCATTACCAACAGATCAAAGAAGAAGAATGTCTAGCAAATGAATGGGGCCAAGGGAATTAATAAAACACATCAAACATTGAAAAGCCGAGGGTTTTTTTCTTTTTAATAGGAGCGCATTTGCAGAGTGATAAAGCAACGTATGTAGTTGCTAAAATTCACGAAAAGGCATCCAAACAGAGCGGGAGATAGCTGATGTTCAGCACTTTTGAATATAAAGAGGCTTTCTGGAGCTGCTGGTTGAAATTTTTCACGTGACAACTCTTGACAGAGAAATCTCTTTTTTTCCCTTAAGGTAAAAGTTTTCTTTCCTACAGCAAAAAAAAACCCTGTGAACACCGCGGAACGCGTTAACACAAGCGGCTCCTGAACACGGGTATCCCTTTCCACCGCTTCCTAACGGACGGCAACGCGACGGGAGCGGGCGGGCGCCCACCGGCCCCTCAGCCCACGCTCGCCAAACCACCGCGGCCGGCAGCGGGGCCCCGCCGCTGCGCGCGGTCCCTCACAGCGGCCCCACCAACGGCCGCGCGCAGCCGTTGCTGCCCCCGCAACGGCCGGCGGCAGCGCGAGCCCTAGCGGATGCCCGCCCCGCCGCCTCCCGGGGAAGGCGGCAGCAGCAGCACTGCGCGCCGCTCACGAAGCCTTCGCCAACGCAGCTCCCCCCCACCCGCTGCCACAGCCTACCCCGGCGGAGACGAGCCGGCGCGGAGCGGCCAGGGGGGAAACAAGGGCTGCTCCACCGGCTGCGTCCCCGCTCGCTCTGTGGCAAGCGCCGCGCCCCTTCACCCTCACCCGGCCGAACGGCCCGAGGGAAGTCGCCGCGCCGCCCTGAGCGGGGCACCGCGGGCCCGCCCGAGCCCGGAACCATGGTGCTACGGCCGCGGGTACCCGCCGGGCCTCGGCGAAACGCTGCACATCCCCCCCTTCCCCTCCCCGCCCCCGGCCGCCGGACCTGGCAGGCGGCGGCTTCCGGCGGGGCGGGCGTTCAGCGCCATGGGGCAGCAGCGGCGGTTCCTGGAGGAGGCAGCGGAGGGGCTGGCGGGCGCCTGCCCGGGCCAGGCGCGGTTCCTGCTGTAAGCGCCCCGCGGCGGGACGCGGCGGCCCTCGGGGCGGGAAGCGAAGCGAAGAGAAGCGAAGCGAAGCGCGCGCTGGCTGGAGGGGGCGGGGGTGGGGAGAGAGCTAGCTGGTGACGCACGTGGGTAGCCCCGCCCCCCGTCCTCGCGCCTGCCGTGGCGCGCCGCCGTGTGGCCGGGGCTGGTGGGGGTGCCGTGCCGTGCCGTGACGCTGTGCCCTTCTCCCGCGCAGGTGGACGCTCCGCAACTCCCGAGGCGAGTGAGGGGTCCTGGGCCGCTGCCCGGCTGCAGAGGAGGAGAGGGGCTCCCGCTGCCCCCGCCGGTGGAGCTGGGGGCCCGGTGCAGCCCGGCGGGGGTTCCTGCGGTGGGAGAGTGGTGCATCGGGGTTGCCTGGGCAGCTGAAGGGCACAAGCGTGGCCCTACGAATGAGGGCAGACTTTCCCTTTTTCTCCATTTTCCCCTGTGCTGCCCCCACAAAACTGTGCCAGGGCGTGCTTCGGGGCTGCTGGCAGAAAAGGCATACTTGCTAGGCAGCAGCGTCCAGGGGTTTCCTCAGGGGTTTAGAGAGAGATGCTCGAGTCCAGCTCTGGCAGCAGGAAGTAATAAGGCAGGTGCAGGACCATGCCTCTTGTTATTAGGTCTGAAATTTATTTCAAAGCATTTCTTCATCCCAGGATGGGATGCTATCATCTTCTTGCTCTTAAGAGGGGCAAAGAGCTTTACAAGGCTGTGATGTCACTGATCTGGCAAAAGGGTGTGCCTGCATGGAGCTCCTTGCAGAATTGTGAGCCTCCGTTGCTAAAGATTTTTAGGAAGGAATTGCATTTTTCCAGCAAAATTTAGCATTACATATTGTGTAAACTTATGCTGTGCATAAACTTAGCGTTAATTGTGCCCACATACTGGTGCTCAGCTTCCTCTTGTGTTTTGGTTGTATCTGAAACAGAGAATAAGAACACATCTACCTAGATAATGTTAAAATAGAAACATACAATTTTAATGTCTGCCTATAAAACATAATTATTTCAAGTTTTACTTTTTTACCTTTATTAATCTGTAGATAATGAGCATGGATTAGAAAGGATATGTCCTTACTGCTTCCAGTTCCTGGTTCCTGATAGCCACCGTGTGCGTCTCAAACCAAAGATGAAGGTGACTCCACAGATAGAGAAAATTCTTAAACGAGAGGCGAAGAACCATAAACTTAATATGAAACAGACAAAGCTTTTGAAAAAGTACAGGGAGTCAAGAAGTGTTCTGGTAAGGATATTTACTTGGAACTGCCAAATACCTGATACTTTCCTGAAACCTTTCAGTGGCATAAGAAAGAAGATACAGAAATCTTTCTCTTAGAAATGGAGCTCACACCTACACATTTCTTTTTTCATGAGCATATAAGCCATCCTTGTTTTTGGGATAACTTCTATTCACAGTCAAATTTTTTAAAATCTACCCTGCACAATAAAGAGATCATGAGCACAATGACAAAAACAGTAAGCTCCCCCCCCCCCGGCCYCCCCCCCCCAAAAAAAAAAAAAAGAACAAACCCCACGTGTCAGAGAAGGTACACAAACCTTCTCTGCCCTCCCTCTGATCTCTTTAGCAGCAGTCCGGGTAGACTCTGCAGATGTCTAAGATGTTGCTGAAAATTAAGTAATTCCTTCCTTCCAGGAAGCTCTGGCATTTCCACTATCAGCTGCTGTATCATTTGCATAGCTTTGCAAAAATGGCAGGAGTGGCAGATTTTTGCCTGTTCTTTTTTTCCTATGAATGTGGCAGAACTAGGACCAGGCAACTCTACTAGATGCAGAGCCTTAATACAGCTGTGTAGATCCTAAAATCCATCAGAATCCTTAGAAGTCCATTGCTAAGAATACCCCAAAACATACCTAAGAAGAAAACTATGCCACTGACTGAAGTCAGGCTGGTTTTGCCAGTATGCATAGCTTGACATTTACTGCCTTTGTTTCAGCTCTGAAGAAGGGCTTGAGTGACTGATAGATTGTCATTTTTTTTCAGTTTTATCAGTTGTCTAAAACTGTCTAAAACTACAACTTACAAGCTTTACTTCATTTATTTCAGTAGACCATCATGGCTACATCAGATTGTTGTTACCGTCTGTACAAATCAAATTTTTTACATTTGTCTGAATAGTACTGTTTATAGGAAGTCTTTCGAAACGAGACCACATAGGTAATTTAAACAAGTTAATGTTGCTCTTGGGGCTTCAGTTCTTTTTCCTAAAATTACTCAGAAATACAAGATTTAATTACTATTTTTATACTAATTACTATTATTTGAAGAATAATAGTATACATTTAATCTAGTGTTGCGAAGGGATGCACTAATATTAAAACAGGTTATGTGAATGGATGTTTTAATAAATGAGACAGCACCCTATCGTGCCCAACAGTTGCTGGCACGCTTGGCATTTTCTCAGATGAGTCTGCCGGTTTTGGGGAGTAAAATTGGTGAAACCAAAAATTATTAAAGTCAGTAACACAAAATTAAACTGAGGAAGTATCACAGAGATTGTCAGCTGTTAGGGCAAAAAAAAAGGTGCTCCAGAAAGGCACATTTGCTGTTACACTCTCCAAATTGTAGATGATCATTGAGCAGCAATAAACAGCAGGAAAAGGGCATCTGAGAAGCTGGGATCTTTGCTTTATGTTTCTGCTATAGGATCACAAACTTTTAGTGTACATTAAGAACTGTCTCTTTAGACAACCAATGAACAGTGTCCTAGGGAATTTTGATGGGTTCTTATATTTATTCTGTAGCTGGAGAGGTTTGTAGGACGCACTGTGCATTCATATAGTTTAAAATTGAGTTTTAAATAGGTCCAGTTTAAACTCTGGGTAATATTCTAATCTTGGGATGTAATTACAGTTTGCTGCACTTGTGTTCTGCWCAGTTCTGTTTGCATTTGTGCTGTGGATTGTGATTTAGGTATTTCTGGTCTTAAGGATTTTAAATACTGTCAGGAACTGACAGCTTTCAAAATTAGCAATGTAGATCCCTGTAATCTAATACCTTTGAGACTTGCGAAAATGAAAATTCGAGTGTGGTTGAAAATTAAACCAAGCAACAATATGACAGGTTGTGCCTCTGATACCTTTCTTAGCAAGTAGAATTTGATTTGAGAATGCTTCTGCCATGAAAAGGCATATAATATTAGGAACTATTTCAGGGCTTTTAAAATTTTTGGAGTTAACTGTATATGCAATTCAGGGCATGGAAATTAGCTGTGCAGTGCTGTAATTAATCCACTAATTCCTGCACTGTAAGGTGTTCACCTTCAGTTATATTCCGTGGAGTGCTAAATCATCATGTGATGCTGGGTTTTTTTTCCTATCTGAATTTCATTTAGAAGAACTAAAAATACATCAATACCTGAGCTGTGTAAGTTAATGATCTTTCTCTTTTTTAGTTTATTAGGCTGACAAAATAATGTCTAGAGACAATCAAAACACTTAACTGAAAACGTTTCATTTCTGCATTTCTAAATGTAATTCTTTCTAAGCAATCTGAATTTAGATAAATTTACACACTTTGAAATGAAGAATGATTTGGTATAGGTGTTTTCAAAACTGCTTAGACATTTTTGTGGCATTCTTTTGAATATGTTTTTTTAACCAGAAACATCAAGTAACTGTTCTTCAGTCAGTGTAATTGTGTGCCTCAGAAAGTTGTCTGGCTGTATTACTCTCGTGTCTTTTAATCAGAGTAGTTGCCATGGCAGTCAGGGATATTAGGAATATCTGATGGTCTCTGTGACTGTCTGACATTATCTGTTCTGATGCACCTCTGCAACATACTGTGCGGCTGGAAGTTCCCTGCAGCCTAGAAGTAAACAGATAGAAGAGTAAGTGCCCTTTGTCTACAACCTCCTCCGTATTGTAGTATTTTTGCACTAATAGAAAGCCTCTTCTTTGTTCACTAAGACTTGCTGTTATTAGTTATGGATGACTATTTTTTAGAGTTTGGTAATTTAAATATTTTATCTCAAGACTCCCTGGAAAGTGTGTAATGTAACTTCATTGGGGGTAGAATATGCTAGTGAGTTTAGATCACTTTGTATGTCCTATTTTTTAGCAAAATACGAATACCCCTTATGTGTACTCAAGATACCGTACATCCAGTTCGGGTGCTGTTTCATCTTTCTGTTTTGACAGGGTTGTTTTCCGTATTTCACTGTACAACGTTATATTCAGAATTAGTTGCTAGGGGACTGGAGTAATTTCTAGATAAACCCATAGGATGTGTTTGGCTTAAGAAGCCGGAATGAAAATACTAGGTGGAAAGTATATGTTGCTTTTTAGTATCTCTGTGTTTCACTTAAGCAAATATTTAACTGGTATCATGATATTTGGAGAATAGTTTGGATAATTCTTACAATGGCTTTATAACATAAAGGTGGAAAGACTGAAGAATGGTTGATATTTCCTTTCTTCTCTCTATAGCTGGTTACTTGCAACTCATGCAACAAAACAACAAGACATTATGGTAAAAGCAGGGATTTTCTGGCTACCAAGACACACAATTCTGGCACTCCAAGTATTAAATCTAGCCTGAGGACACCAGATGTAAAAATTCAGTCTGCAAACAAAGTGACACCTGTAAGCTGCAGTAGGTTGGGATCTAAAGGGAACAGTCCCTCATCACTTCCCAGGTACCTGTTTCTCTCCTATTTAAAGAGGCACTTTGCTGAGTAGAGTGTATTGCGTCTTGTTGGGAAAGGGTGTAACGCACTGATTTCAGATCAGTCACTTAATAAACTTTAAATTGATAACTAAGTATTTTTCCTTAGTGGTCTGATTGAGGAGATCAACTTTAACTTTCCAACCTTTAAAATCAAAGATTCAAATGAAAAGCGACTATGTGCAAAGAATGCACAATTATGTTTTTGTCATTAATGTAAAATGTCCGGCTTAAAATTTATATACTAACTACTCACTTTCACATCAAAATACACTATTTATGTTCAAAATTTTTTGCTCAAATTATATATGTGCACTTTCATAGTTACTTTATGTTAATTCTGATTCCTCACCTTTAAGACATTTGAGTCTTTTGTTTTTCAGAACACGTCTATCTGGACAGGCGACAACCAGCTCTGCTTCCAAAACTCCCCGAAACTCCAAATTTCACTTTTCTAAGCTAAAACGGATGCTTAACCTAGAAGAAAAAGAGAAAAGCCAGAAGGCAGATTTGAAAACCTTCTTGACTTTACTTTAGTTATTCATTATGTCAGAGTAATAAAGATTACAGCAATAAGTGTTGTTCCAATTCTAGTAAATCAACAAAGTGATTTCTTTAAAACTCTAGCTAACAGCATGTACCCTGTGTAAGCGTAGACCATATTTTTTAGAAGCAAGCTCTATTTCTAAGGGGACTGATTATCCGCAAGAGGGAGATGAGAAAATAGCCAGTCTAATATGCTTGGGAATCTCAAACATGTTTTGCAGTCTATAGTGGCCCAAGAATTAAAAGCCAGGATCTGTCCTTTGAGGAAGCTGACAATACTGGATCCATCAGTGGGTCCAGCAGGACCAACAAATAAGTTGGCAGACCTGAAAGCAATTTGGGGGTGGGGAGCAGTGTAAATAGTTTGTTGCAGTTTCCTCCACCTCATTCTCCCACTATTTTTAAGATAATGCATCACAATAGAATTTAGAAGATCTCATCCCTGCTTTGCGTGTTTGAGTAAAACAAAGACACTTTCACCTGCAGCTTCTGCAAGTACGATATTTTCAAGGGTCTAATGTAGTGTCCTGTAGTGTTGCTGTCTTTTGATACCGGCGGTAATTTAAGCACAGCCTTTAACACAGCCTTTACAAAGGTTCCAAAATAATTTACTCTTTAAGACTGTTTTATCTCTCTTTGTATATCGCCAGACTAAGGTTCTTCATTTTCTTAAGAATGTTTGTGATTTGGACTGCAGACGATACTGGTCCCAGGATAACGCAGAACCTTGTAAAACTGCACCCTCGTGTGATGCTCTCAATACTGACTGACAACTCCACACTAGACTGCTATGAGCACCCTGATTTGTTACTGCTATGGGAGTGGCATAGTCATAGAGAACATGGGATGCTTCCTTTCCAATTGCTTTGGTGCTACCAAAATGGGTCACATTTGTCTCGTTCAGAAATGACTAAGGAGAGAACATCTTTCTTAAATGTCTTTCAGTTTTATCAGGCTTCAGAGCTGCTTCCTTCCTGGACTTCAATCTGGAAAACAAGGTTTGCCCTGGACAGTAGTCAACTCATTGCACCAAAACGTTGTGATGTGAATAGATGATTGTCAAGGTTAAAGCGGTCTCCACTGTCAGATTTTACATTTTCAATTCRGCACAGAGGTGAGAAAGGACAGTAGAAAGTCACTGTTCAGGACTGAGTTTATAGCCTGCCCTGCGTAGAGTCTGCAGTGACAGTTCTGCAAATCGTGCTTCAGATTTCCCCTCTGAAAAGAGAATCAATCAGTTAAAAACATTTAAATTTTTGGGCTTAAAAGTCTGTATTTTCCTTTTTTTGTATTCTAATGAATAGTTTCCTTTCAGTGTACTCAGACTCAGTGAACACCACTTAAGAAATACGACCAGCAAGTAAGGTGGCAGACTTGAAAGCAGTCCAGGGCAGGGGAGGATAGTTTGTTGCAAATTCTACTTAAGGTCTCAAAGATTGGCATGTAACCTTTTTATAGYTCCTGTACACTTCCACAGTAACTTTGAAAAGTTCACTGTGGATTGTTTCTTACGTACGTGTAGCATCAAATTAACTGTCGTTCTTTGATCAAAATACGGACCTTGCAGTTACGCTCTTTCCAATGTAGAACTTGGCATTAATTCACCTGTTGTTGCTGTATTTATGATCCAGTCCTCTGGAAAAATACTTCAATCTTGTTGATTAAAAATGTGCATTATACAAAAGTATTTGAAAAAACAAGTTTTGCAATAATTTTTTGTATTAAAAGCACACGCATTAGGTACTCTGCAGCTGTGCTTCCTATGAGGCTTACATGAAACCAGCATGGGCATCTGCTATGTTTTAAGGTGCTCCAACATTAATGCGTTGGATCAAATCAAGAGTTTGCTTTTGAAGCAGATCTCCCAATTGTCCCTGTTTACTGTGCTTTTTATGCAATACCGAGTGGTCTCAAAGCACGAGTCATGTTCCTTTTGGATAAAGCTACAGATACTGGATAAAAGACATGATCCAGGGCACAACCAGTGTGCTGCAAACGCTAATGGGCAATCTATCCACAGGGTCACAGGAGAGGTAGTCTGAAGTACACCTTGCCAGAAAGTGTATTGTGGATGGCAGGCACTGAGCTTCAAGTATTCTGCACTCCAGGTGTATCACTATTGCAAGGTGCTATTTGTTAACATAGGCAGAGTCTTTTCATGCTCCAAACATCTTTTTCTTTGTAAGTACCAGAGTTGTCAGACATGTCCAGATGTGTTGTTGTAAGGGATCACTATTGCAAGCTATCAGACTTTACTGTGGAAAAACAGGGAAAAAAACCCATTCAGTATGTGCCAGTCCTTGTTTTACAAGTGTGCTTCAAAATGCTGGGCAGAAATAGTGTTGGTATTTTCTATCTGAAGTGCTTTTATGTTATTCCTAAGCCTCTAATACAGTCTTTTTCTGTTACTGGACTTTCACGGAATCAGTGCATTGAAAAACATATATATATATATAGACACACACACATATGTATATACATATCTATATATATGATGTATATAGGTATATACATACGTATACACACATCAGATGCATATGTATACACATATATATACACAGATACACGCATCTGATGCACTCTTCAGACTATATTATATTCCTGTGCTTGATGAAACACTGAAGGTTGTTGGCTGCAACAGACTATGGCTGGGCCTCCCCGCCAAACCTCTGCCATGCAGCGTCACTGGTTTATGTTTGACGAGCTGGAAGAACAACTCTTTATAGAGAGGAAACGGCCTCACTGAAATCAGAATTTCACCCAGGCTTTGTAAAGCAAGACCAAGAAGCTTCTCTGTTAAGCATACACCCCCGCATACAGGTATTTAATTACAGAGTGAGAGTTATTTCCCAGCTCATACAAATTCTACTTATGCAATGGTATGTATATCATTGACAGTAATAGCATCATACCATATATTGAAAATGTTACAAAGTGTATCTTAAGATAACCAGCTCAATTAAAGCATGTTTTATTTTGAAACACCAGTTTGAGCCATTTTCCCATTTTTGAGTATTGGGAACCTCAAGCTGGCATATTACAACTGGTTCCCTCACACCCAGCCCCACTGCTGAAGAAACGCAAGCTACGGTCAAACTAGATGGTATATGAACAATACTTCTTTTTAAGAAATTTACAGTTCCGGAGATACGACCTTGGACTTTTTAATGCACTGCTTCCTCACTGAAAATTGTCACAGAAAATACAAATACAGAGTGTAATAAACTTCAAAATTCATATTGACCATTTCTCCAGCATCACTATGATATTTTGGTTGACTCCTAAGTATAGGGAGCAGTTTACATTAAAGCCATTTCACACCACAGGATTGGGTAGGCAAGCAATACACAATGATTTCAAAGATGTTTTTACAACAATGTTTTATTCTATTAAATATGAAAGAGCGTACATACAGGTGTTATTCTGAGGACATAAATTACACAAGGATTACACGTTCTGTCAGAAAAGCACAATAATGAAACATCTTTACATTTCAAACTTTTCTTGTTAGCTTTTAACAAATGAGTCTATTTCTGTTGCAAACAAGTAACGAGTGCTATTGAACTTCTGCAAATTCCCACAAAAACATCATGCTTAGTAGGATACTTTAAATATTGTAAAGATGAAACCAGAATTAGATTTCTAAGTAACAAGATGGAAGAGATGTACTACTTAATCAAGATAAATGACACACTGAAATAGGAGCCAAGACAAAATTGGTCATTTCATAAAAAAAAAAAAAAATTCCACTTCAGACACTACATTTGAGTCTGCTTTCTTTACTTGCAGGAATAGTCACTGTGATTATATGCATGAGTAATGTGCAGAACTGGCCCTAAATATTTATAAATGTAACCATCAAATTTTAGATGTGCTGGTTTTCTAGTTCACTAATTTTCCCACTGAAAAAAAACCACAGTCATGAATCTATTTGCGTACATTTCAAAAGGTTGAAATCCAGCTCTTCTGTAGAGGCCCAGTCAAGCCTATGTATGATTTCCATGTCTTCTGCACATGGTCATCTGCACAGGGGGCTACTGCATCCTATGTATCTATTTTGGGTCGTCATTGAAGTACCGGACTGAGTTACCACTGACTTGTGAGAACAGTATTAGTCTGTGGAAGTCCTAACACATAGTCTTTTTAAACTTCAGGTAAACAGGAATGTAATTTTATCATAATGAAAGCTCTCAGTTCAACATTCAGAAGACTACTCGGATAAAATACATAGTAAGCATGTCATTTGGGTTGTGTTGCTAGGGATTAACTAACTAACTGGGGTGTTTTAATATATTAATACAAACATTAACGGAGTGAAACAGACAAGCTAAGGTTACTGCAGGCTGTAGTTTAATTTTAAAAAGGAGCAATGAAACACAATTTCTAAAAATGGTAATTTTTGTAACTGAGGACTTCACATTTATTTTTAAAACCACATAAGTGGGGTAATATTCCTGATATCTTTCAAAACATTCTGCAAAAACACAGCTTGAGCCTGCAAACCCTAGAATATACAAGCAGTCCCAGTGACCTCCAAGGTAAGCATTCTCATATGGCAAAGAGCTGCAGGCATCTCTGTGCTTTTTTCCGAGAATGCTCAATGAAAGTGCAATATAGTGAAGCAAATAATCTAATTATGCTGCTTTTATTATTAGATGAAAAATGTTCAGATATTTTATAATTGTGCCTTTTGTAGGGTGGACATTCTGGTTTGAGCAGTCAGACCACGTTAGAAGAGACAAGCAGGGTATACTCACACATTTTCTTTCCCAGGGTGGTTAATGCCCCAAAGCAGTTCTACTGTATAATCCCACGTACAGCTAAAACATTGTGCTGCCCAGTTTCACACCGTTACTTCTGTTTTGACAAAAGTTGACATTTGTTTTACTTTTCATTTCCACCCAGGCATGTCCTCCCTTTCAGCTGCTAGGCACCCTTCCTTTCCCCACCCAGCCTCTTTTCTTCCTGAGATGTCAGAAGTATGTACGTTAAACTTTGGAACCTGAGAATTTGGAGGTATTTTTTGATATTACAGGGCTGCATTTGTATCGTACCATGTTATCTCCTGCTATACTATTACAGTTACAATAGAAATCTTCTAACTAGTTGATACCTGATACCTTTCCCATGTAAATAAAAAACAACATACCATTCAGCCACTAACATATGACACTTGCTATAAGAGTGACCTTTACCTTCTGCAAGTCCTCTTTTCCAAACAAATGTTGAGGGATCATTTCCAAAAACCCAGCTAATAAATTTTCCTTGAAGTAAACAATTTCACAGTAAAGTAAAGAAAAATATATCCAGAAAATAGCACTCTCTCAAAATTAAAACTTGTATATATACATCAAGAAGAAGTTGAGATTTTTCCTCATTCTTTTATCAGTTCTAAATTATCTATAGATAAGTAACATTATCACTAAGAGTTATGAATAGGAAAAACAAGTCTAGTGAAGTAAGTGTCATGTCTTTTTCAATACTCTTGAGAGATCAAGGAAATTCAGCATTCAACTTTATTATTATAATTATTTTTAATTAAGTTAGCAAAAGACTGTTTAAGCTTAATTCCCTATGGGTTTGATTATCCAAGGCTTAGATCCTTCAATGCACTCTAAAGAAGCCATGCCACTGCACTTACTGTCAATCACCTCTGGGTACAAATTAAGTTTTCCGTGGATGGGATTCAACTGTGAACTCACTATTTATCCCTCTTGTTTTATGACTTGTTTTATAATTCTTAATAGATTAAGCTGGTTTAATGTTTATCACAAATTTGGTCCTATTCTTTAGCAAGACTGAGCTTTAACTGCAACTGTAATGCACATACATGTATATAAGAATTTATGAGCTGAGTTTAATGTACTGAAAAAGAAATATTTAAAACATTACAATTGTACCTGAACATACATTTTCTTATCAGGAATCTACACTGAAAAGATGCCAATAAGTGTTATTTAATTTTGCGTATTAGACTTAAACTAAAGAAACACTCCTCTGGATTCGTTATAGTTGGCTCTTCTTTCCTATGGAGTGGAAAACTGCTGCTCAAAACCTACAAATCTTTGGATAGCTAGTGAGTTCTGATGAACTATTTTCAGCATTCCTATCTGTCAGTCAGAATTTTTGATGAAATTAGTATTCTACTTTGCATGCTATGGAATGCTATGTCAACAGCTTGTATTGTTATCTTTTGGGGTTTTTTTCCCCTACTTAACTGAGGTCTAATTCATGGCAACTTCCATGAGAAAAGATAATTGGGCTGAGGTGCTTATGTCCAACTGTACCTATTTTAAAGAGAAAGATTATTCTCCATTCACATCCAACAAGCATTCTAGCGATCAGCCCTGTAGAAATCAATAACAACTGATAGATCACAATCTTCAACAATTTCACTCCAGAACTATTTTGAATTGTGGTTTTTGAAAAGGAAGAACAGATTTTTCTAAAAAAAATCTGCTTTCGTGTGAGAAGGAGTATTAAACTTGTAAACTGTGAACTTAACTGATGCAAAACAATGCTTGACAAGTGCAAACCCACGAACAAAATGCAATCATTAAATACTCTGATGATATATCCAACTCAAACACTTGCAGCCCAGGTTTTTAAGGTCATCTAAATGCCAAAGGTACAGATAGGCATTTTTTAAATCACTCCTCAACAATTACATGCCTAATTCCAATTGACTGAGAAGCCTAAGCTTTCTGGCAATCTGCTAGATGCCTGTCTGTATCTTGAAGTTTTTAAGTGAACTTAAAAGCTGGTGCATAGTAACAAGGACTTTTAGCAAATTCATCTACCTGTAGACAAATGCCACATTTGTGCCACGCAAAGGACTTTTTTAAAAACAGACACTCGGCAATAATTTTCCACTGTTTGACTTATACACAGGCCTGAACTGTCTCCTCCTGTTCTGTGAGAAAAGATGATCAAGATCTAGAAATGTTTGCTGGAGTGGGTGGAGGTGGGGGGCTGGAAGCCTATGCTGGCCTCCAGGGTTTCTCAGAGGAAGAGGATGTACAGCATGACTCGATCATCGTGTTGCTGCATGTATGGATGGTCCATAGCATTGTCAAATTCTAATAATGGGCATGTAACAATTGGGACAGTTTAGAGAATGACCTTTCAATTTCATTAAAGCTGTAAAATGGCTTCACATTTCTGGGATTAACCTTTTTAGATGGAGACGGATGTTGCAGAAAGGGATTAGAGTACAAATGAATGGTCCCTCAATTTAGAAACTAAGCAGCTGTAAAAAGAAAGTTACAATTTTGAAACATAATTAAGCTGGTTGATTGTATAGTTTCTTATGCTGACTTTTAAATGATACTAAAATATTGCAGTATTTTGAGTCATTTAAAGATCTGCTCAGTGTAACATGATTTATGTTTTCCAATAAAAAACTGGTTACTAACATTTACTTCAAAAAACCCCACCTGACTTGCTTTGGGAGTGGGTAATTTAAATGTAGTGGACAGTGGGATCACTTTTAACTTTGCATTAAATTGCACCAACCTTCTTGCAAACATAAGCTTGTGATTTCCACATTTCACTCCCTCACTAGCAACTGAAATGTCTCGAGTTAGAAGTATGTGTTGATTATATGTTGATCTACATTAAATACAGGGTACAYAAGAAAAATCTTAGCTAAGTTTTTTTACAGGGCACCCAACTAAAATCTTTACAAAAGATAAGATAATTATCCATTCTTCAATGTAATAGACACGGATGCCACTTTTATAAATGTACCCTTATGTTCACTCGCCAATAAAATAGTAAACAAATCAACTTTTTAAACCATTTTTTATAAATTATTAGAGTATTTTTACTGACACTCTCCAACAATATACAAAAATAATACTACAAGAGTACCAATCAGTCTGACCTACCCCTCATTTCACAGAAAAGTAGAGGTTATGGAAGGATGTTCTTGTAATCAATCATCGCTGTAGATGTCTCCTGCAAACGGCAGGTGTACGTGGCTGCCCGTGACGTTGGGAAGTCGAGAGAGATCAGGCAGGTTCTGGATGCGTGACCTGAGTTCTTTCCGTACTTGGGACACTCTGGCTAGCTTGTGTTTGTACTCCTGCAATGCAGAAGAATTCAACATGAGGCTCTTTTGCTAATACCATCCCTACTACTTACTGCACTTGACATTTTCCAAATAAAGTATTCCTTCTGCAAGTTAAATGACTAAACATCCTTTAACAGGTGAGAACTCAGAGAACTGGGTATTTTGGAGGCAGAGCCATCAGCTCTAGCATTTTCTCAGCATCTGACCTCGGAAGCATAGCCTCAGGATTATTTTGCTTTGCATTGTTAAGTACATAAATGCTAAACAAAGACGACAATCCCAGTTAACACAACTACATGCGTTTCTCCATGCGACTAGTAGAATGGGATTATTCTTAGAAACTGTATTGTTTTAAGGATAATTGATACACATACTCTACTATTACTCACAGAGTATGAGAGGATAATCTTACTGATCTCAAAGAAGCTACTTTCAGCTCATACTGGTGAAAGAATAAAAACCAACCAAATACCACCTAACCAGCTCTGTTGATCAGCCCCACCAAGCTGACCAATTTTTTGTATTAACTTTTATAATAAAAACCATATTACATCAATAAATTTATGGATCTAACCCCAAGTTTTCAGAAACTTTTTGAACTGGGGACTTAGGATTTCACATTGTGGTGGAATACAGGTCAAACCACTCATAATTCATATATTTAATGATTATGAGGCACTTTTCACATGAAACAACATTATACAAGATAAAGTATTTAACATTGTAAACCAGTGCACTAGAATATAGTTAGTGCTCACCTATTAAGTATACGAGACATAATGGAGAATACCAGCTTGTATAAAATGAAAACAGTTACTCCAAAATGTAGGAAGATTAGAGTACAATTTACAGGAATATTTACATTTCAAAAACTTGGAAACACGTTTCTTTGGAGAGCAGAAGAGATAAGCATCAGCAGGCAAAGTGGCGCTTCATGAAAATATACCGTAATTCACAACACATCAAATGCAGGTGCATTCTAGTGCGGCTGCAGGTTTTACTGCAGCCTGGGAATGGCTGGAAATAACAAGAAATAGTTAACCTACAACTTGAATAATCAGCCCATGGATAACCAAGGTCTCATGATTATAACCACTTCTAAATAATAGTGGGGAAAAAAATCTACATCTACACTGTAAAAGTGCCAAATATAAACACTTGAAAGTTCGAGCAAGTATAAAAACTGTGCAAATGTCTACAAAAGATAACAATCATGCTATTTACAAGGTCTAAACACAATTTCAAACATTTTTCTATACAGTTAATAGCACGGAGTAAAAAGGAAGGCCAATGAAAAAACCTTTTGGTGGTAGAACCCAATACAGTAGTACAAATGTTAAATATCTGGGGCATGATCAAGATTATTGGACAAGGTCCAACACACATAAAAGCAAAGTTTGAGACTATTAGCAGCAGTGTGGCCTTCTTAGCAAGGGCAGTAAGAGAACCGTAAGAAATCTTAAATTCTTAATGAGAAGGTAATGCATAGCTAAAAAAAAAAATTAAATCTTTACATAGAGAGAAAAAAGTGTCCTTGAATTAGGATCATCAATTCCTTGATATCATTTATATTTAAAAATTAAATATTACATACAGTTCAGAGTCTTATGAGATAATAAACAGTGAAAATACTGCAGATGCCTAGTCAGAACTGTAAACACTTGGTGACAGTACACAAGGCAAAGCAGCGTTCCTTTTATGATATAGATGAGCAAAAAAGTCTTAAAACTGCAAGTCCCTTGGTCCTAGGAAAACCGTCACTTGCTCACACTTCCCCAAAACATTCTCTCTGGTGCAAGTGACTTCAGGATGTGGCTGTGGAAATAACGGGCTGTATCCTGTTACTGTATCCTTACAGTAATGCCCAAAGGCCACAAATACTTTACTGTTTCATATCTAATATTACAGCAGCATCCAGAGGCCTCAGTAAGCTGATTCTGTGCAAGAGTCATAGTCCTTTGCCAGCATGTAAAAAGCCAGTAACAGAATACTTCTTGCCCTTTTCACTATCTGTTTTAGTCCAGATTGCAGAGATATACTATTATTTTAGGGAATAGATTTTAATGTCAGAGGAAAAGATAGGTTTCATTGTTTAGTAAAACAAACCATTTGGCAATATACAGAACACTAGTTAACCAGAATCACTATTTTTAGAAGCAGGATGGCTGGAGATTGAGCATTGGGCAACGAGGGCTTTGAGAAAGCTTGAAGCTGGGAGACCTTGCCTCCGTTGTGAAAGACGTACTGCTGTACAGAAGAGGATGAGTAGAACTGTAAGCAGAATCAAAACATTCAAAAGGCCCAAAATTAGTAAAAGAAATTAACTATAAAATCATTCCAGCAGTTAATTCTTGTAAATGGTGTTTGAATCAGCTGAATCCTAAGTTCATTCTCTGTCAATGAAGAATGTGAAGCAGCAAATCAGTATCCCTTCATAAGCTCGAAGTGTGATGCTAGGCAAATATGCACAGATCACACTTAGCAGCTATGTTCTCTCAAGACCTTACTCCAAAACCTGAAATGTGCCTTAAATTAGATTGCCAGTTGCTTGACTCCATTAAAATTCCCTTTAGCTGATAATAAATCATTTCCATAGTAACATCACATTTCTGACATCCAGCATTTTCCATATAAATTTTGCCTGAGACGTGCTGCCTAGTGAATATCAGCTTGATCAATATTACTGACAGTAGGTTCCTTTTTCTCACTAAGGAAAATGTTCTCATAAATTCCGCCTCCCATATAATACAGTCTTCTTCCTCTTGCCAACACCTTTAGCATAATGCACACTCTCAGGGAGTCAAAACTTGTTCCTTGTGCCTTCTCAGAAACAGAGACCTCTGAGAAAGTTTGCTCAAGGTTTTTACTATAAAATTAGAGTAAATAAAAAAATACATAAGGTTTTATAGTTCGTTATATTATTGATGCAGTATAAGCTACAGCATGCAATTTTAATACAATTTTGGTAATCCAAAGCATATGTGAGATCTGCAACTACAGGTTAGGTGTCCATGACAATCCTCCCCCACAAGTAAAAATATTATTCACCTTATCCAGAGCACCTCATTTTCCATTACACTCCCGAAACCATTCTAGAAATCACTGGAAATGTCCAATTTTCATGACTGGTGAGGAAGTTCAAGAGAGGGCTGATTTTCAAGTACAGTGACTTAGCAGTTTTGAGGTACTTTCAAAGGGGCTGCTTTTCACAGTTTGATTCTATTTAAAATCACTAGTCACTTCTGAAGGCGTTTGCTTACATATTTTTAAGGCTGCTAACATAGTCCTGGCATTACCTAGGTAGTCCTGGACTGCTAGAATACAAGTATCAGGTACTCRTTATCAACAATACTCATTATATGTACAGCCTTTATTATTTTATCATAATAGCATGCACATGTACCTACAACCTTTTTCCTCAGTGTATATGTTGAGAGCATGACTTAATTAAAGCAGAGGAGCAGGAATGGGGCTATCTAGGTGTTATTTCTGGTATTGTTGCTCCATTAGAAATGCTGTATACTATACAACCAAGTAACAATTTACCCATATTGTTGACACTTCTGACTGCAGAAATTCTCATGGAGAATTTCAATTTCATTATGTTGATTTTAAGATATACTTCAAATTACCCCTGTGTAAATGAGGCAAGATTCAAGCTATTTACTTCAAACAGTCAAGGACAGGCAGAAATAGGATGTTTTCTTTTGCTACACTGAGCATAATTTGCATTGCTTGCTACCTATGGAGAACCTTTTATCTTGGGATATATGGGCAACCTGATATACGGAATTGAAGTCTCTTCAATTTCTTCAGCGGTCTAAGATAACACTACTTTCAAGCAATAATTTTTTGTACTTCCAGTCATAAAAGTAGGTTTATGAGATAATTAGAAGAACTTATTTTGCTCATTAGAATCCCACTGATTACTACAGTTTCCATTACTCGACAGTGTCGAATATGAATATTTTGTGAAAGCAATGCTAACAACATATGGATTCCACACCTAGATTAATAGTAATTCTCTATCAAATAAGTACCAGGCAAAAAAGCCAAATAATTTTTGATTAGACACTACAATCATCATGAATAATAAAAATGTGGGCAGGACAAACAGGCTGTGCACTGCAGAGAATATTTTCCCTTCCAACTGAAATAGGCTGAAATGATCTTAATATAGAATCTCTAAAATTACCTTAGAGAGGTGCTAGAGCTAAAACAACTTGGAACTTCATGGATATGCTTTCCCTTTACAACATTAAGATGACTTTGAACCCTCATCTGATCACCAAGGCTATGGCATGCACCAAAATACTGCGTGGCAGAAAACATATAGCAGAGCAAAAGAAACAAAGTCTGATTCCAAAGTAAGAATAAAAGGTTTGCAGAAAACTCAAATATTTAATCTGCACCCTTGTTAGCTACAGAAAGGAAGGTAAAGTGGAAATCGAAATTCTCAATACAGAAAAACAGACCCCAAAATGCTTAAAAGGCTTTTAAGGTGTTGAGGGCATGTGTGTACATCAGCATCCATGGCCTGTACGTACATCATATTTAAAACTGAGATCTCTGACTTTCTAGGTTCATTCCAACCTTCCAGTTTCAGGTGCAGACATCAGAGCTGTGTCACAGAGCAAAGGCTTCTCACGCGCTGTGTCCACCAGCACAGAAACCACTAGAAATCTTCAAAGGCTCAGATGAAGGCAAATGGCATGTGATACCCTGATATCTAGATTTTGAAGTTCAGAAACACAGTATTTGTTTATAGACTCCACCTTGTTAAAATCTAATGCCTCACCCAGTCTGCGTATTTTTCTGCAAGGAATACTGACAACTAGACTTGAAGGAGTCAGATAAGCCTCACTATCACTCTGGAAGAAAGATGACCAGGGTTAAATTTTGTGCTGCCTTTAAAAATTTGGCATGGCTCACGTTCTGCACCAGTACGACTAAAGGCTCAACCTATTTACCAGTGTTAAAGATGAACAAAACCCTGAAATAACTTTMATTTAAGACACTGAACAGAGTCTCAACACATCTATATGCTTCACACACACACACAAGGTTGAAAAATCAAGGACAGTTATGACAAGCTTAGGAAAGGAGTGACTTGGCTAACCTTCCATTACACATTTTACCTGTTTACTAGAAAACAGATTTTTGGAGAAAGCTTCAGTTTTCCAGTATGTTAGCATCTATCAGTTTTCTACTAGGTCTTACCAAATTTAGAGCCAAATAAATAGCACTGAAGCAATGAGCACCTACCTAGTGACTGCTTTGTTTATTCCTCATTGTTCTATGCATTGTCCCATGCCTTACTTACTGCACGCATTACTTTGTATGCAGATTTACTAATATTCTCACAGGTTTTCTAATGGCATAAGTCACCATTACAAAACACAATTTATTCTTCAAAAACTTCTTTGAGCTGACAGATCAAAATTAAATGCATCCTCTAATTCTGAGTATCCCATTTTTCTTAGTACTTAAAATTACCAAGAACTTCATGCTTCAAAGCAAATTTTCTAAATTAAGTTAAAATATTAGACTCCTCAGCTTGTCTGCAAATGAAGCAACAGGAAGCAATGAACTCAGAAGTTTGAAACCCACAAACTAAATTAGTGACCACCTGGGGAAAGCTTGATTAAGTGACTTTGTCTACCATCAACTGTTATGCTGTAGTACAGACAGAAATACACTGCAGATCTTCAAATCATAAATTCCTGAGTGCAGCAGTAGTAAATAAGAACATTTCCTATCTGAAGGGTGATTATTAGGAATGTGAAGTCCTTCACAGTGGTCACAAACTATTCTTCCCATTCCTTGAAAACGCAGTTTCTTTGTCCAGCTCCTTCCAGCCTTAACTTGGGTCTCAAATCTTGTTCAGCCCAGTCTTAACTCCTGGTCTCCACCTCCATTCCTTGAACACTGTTCCTAGAACCAACCTCTTTGTCCAGCAAGGCTGTTCAATGCCTCTCAGACTCCTGTCATGCCTGTATTCACATGCAATACAAACACTCACAACTGGTTTTTGCCGAACTGCTCCCATTTCCTTCCTTTCTGGCTCCATATCTGAATTCCTCCCTCTCCAATCCTGGTCTGCACTTGTCACTTTGTCTATAGTTTTGGCTGCATCTGGTTCCAGTTCCACCTATTCCTCCCCAGTCCTATACTCGGCCTGTCCCTGTTCTCTGCCTATATAATATCTCCATCACATCTATTACCTCATACCAGTTTTTGCTTCCATTCTCTTAGTCCAAAGGAATTCCAGTTCTACATGACATGCTTTTCTGGCCGGTCACTCCTTTCTCCTCAGCCAGCTGATCTCCTATTCCATTCTTTACTGTAATGTCTAGTCCTGGATCCCTCCTTAATCTCTGCAGCCTCTGGTGCCAAGTTCTATGGGAACTTGTCCAAGTTTTGCATTCAAACCCATTGGCTTCCACCTCCCTCCCCATTACTTAAACTCATGGGAGCCATGGACAACCCACCCATGGAAGAAGTTCTCTGCTCTCATGTCAGGTGCTTGGCCCATGCCCAGCCTAGAGAACAGTTGCAATTGCAAAAGTCTTCTTTAGTCCAAGCTGGAAAACTCTCTCGCAGAGAAGCTCTTCATGGATGTTAGTAATGTTCTAAGAAATTTCTGATGAGCGTATTAAAAGTAAGATTTTTCCAAAGGCTTGTAATTTCATTAAATTCAGGTTGATTTTCATTAGTATATCAAAATGCATGCCCCTGACAGAAAGAAGCATTTCCCCATTCCATAATACTTTGAGAAAGAACATGAATTACGTCATCCCAAGGAAAAGGTAATTTTTTAAGATTGCTTTACTACAAACTTGTCCTTAGCTTTATTCTTGAAGATTGTGTTGGCAAAAAGTTGGTCAATGTTTGGGAAAGTTAAAAAAAAGAAAACAGGGACTTATAAGCTTAATTACCAGGAGTATTACTAGGCTTACTTAGTTTATATTTACCTCCAATCATAAAAGGTCCACAGTGATGAATACTAATTTATAAAGTAAATTACTATTTAAAGACTTTGATTTAATTATAGAATCTCCATGGGACAATTATTTAATTTAAAGCATTTCAGGATGGCAGATATGAGCAGCAGCTCAAATGAAAGATGGTTGCTTGAGGT
Source organism: Oceanodroma leucorhoa (assembly GCA_030449065.1). Taxonomy (NCBI): domain Eukaryota; kingdom Metazoa; phylum Chordata; class Aves; order Procellariiformes; genus Oceanodroma; species Oceanodroma leucorhoa. The sequence continues at coordinate 1,521,895 of JASVER010000105.1, forward strand.
TAAATTTGGTCTCCTTGTGTTTTATTATCTGATACAGTGTTTTTATCTGGTTGAAAATTTAGCCATTATAATAAACTCAGAGCTACACACTTCCAAGAGATGCTTAAATTACACTGAATTCTTAAGTTTCAAATCTTGGCTGACAGAATGAAGTTTTGGAGAACTGATGACAAGCAGCCAGGCACTTCAGAACAATTCTGAGCAATTGTGCTCAAATACTCAAGTTGATACTGTATACAGACACACTTACAAGGGATAAAGCAGAACAGTTCTGAAAATAAGAAAATAAAATTAAGCGGCTGCAGGCTTAGGGATAGCTTCTTAAAGTTTCACCTATTCGCAAACGATCTGAAGGAAATCCAAATCAAAGGACATCAGGGTTCAGTTTTAAGGGAATCTATGACTGAAAAATTTTGATGGTCTATTAGAAAAAACACGCCTTTAGCAACGCATTTAAGAACAGTTGTGTAAAGTCATCASGCTCAAATATTTCCTGCACCTAACAGCTGAACTGTAAAAACTGTGGAAGTCAGACACACATTCCTCATTTCATGCAACCCTTGCCTGCAGCTCATTACAACAGTCTCAGTTCCAACTTCAGACTCCACATGTGCAACTCATCTATCTAAAGCTAATGCTGTGGTTGTCGAGCCACAAAAACGTGGACTTTGATGTTCATTATTTAACAGAGACAAATGGACATCTGAAAGTATGAAAATGCTGTAAAGCCAAGACTACATGTAACTATTTTGAAGATGACAAGTGAATCTGAGAATGAAATTAACATTGCAGGTCACTCGGTAGGAGATTTATCTATAGCCAGCTAAGAGACAACTGTTTCAGATCCTTTTCTTTTGTCAAAGACAGATCTACATAGAAGCACAAGACCTAGTTTTATTGTAGCAAGGCTAAGTACTAGTAGCAGTCTAATCCAAGCAGCACAGAGCTTAAAGCAGACTAATGGATATAGGTTTTGCAACTGCAGTGTAGAGCCACTCAGTGTTAACCTGTGAGCAAGAAAGAAAATGAATGGAAAGTGTTTGAATCAAAAGTGGTTTATTGACCTGAGATTTGGTATTAGCTATATTTCAAGTGAAATAAATAAAAGTAATACAGGTAGAGGACCTCAACTTTCTGCTGCAGGTGAGCCCAGGCTGTTGACCTTGTTCATTTAAGTGATCTATCAGTGCAGGTCTATCTGTGCAAAACTGGTCTCCGACATTTTGAACAAGATCTTCAAATGGATTTTTTTTTAATTATTTATTTCTGTCTTTTATTTTTCCAGGTCATAAATGATTCCTATCCAACCGGAAGAAACAGCTGTGAAGGATAACCACCTTACAATTCCAGAACAGTCTTACCTGAAGAGCATGTAGCTATTTCTTAAAGAGATTTTTAAAGACTCGTTATCAAAATAAGCCAAAAAATGCCATGGGGTCATCCAATGTGTGTACACTCGAATAAATTTTATCAGCTAGACAGTTTCATATGACACTTGTCAACTCGTTCTCACAATTCCATTACATAGGTTGAAACATCCATTTTAGAGACATGGATTCTTAAGAGGAGGATTTAGTTACAGCTCAAAGATAAGCATTCACAAGCCCAATTTGCTTTAATGGTAGTTGAAAGTGCTCAGCGTCACTTGAGAATTGAAACTATAGTCTACGTGACTAATGAGAATAATAATCTGTGTAAGACAAACTGTTGATATGCTGCACGGTAATTTTGGTTTTCTCTCCTTTCGTGAGTGTGAAATAGATACTTCAGATGCAGTGTTCAGGATAGGAACATGAGAAAGATAAAGTTGGAAAGGGAGAACTACAGAGCAGCAGTAGATACTGACTTCTTGAAACTGCCCCTCATATGTTCTGTGGGAATATCTCCAATGAAAACTGTACCATGCATGAAGCAAGCAAACAACCACACCTTTTCTACAGCCAACAAGAAAGGAGCAGAATCTTAATTTCCTAACAATGCACATAGATACAAGTTCTATCATTTAAAAAACAGTGCTTACTCTCAAGCTTTAGTATTAAAATATTATGATGAGAAAGTTTTGCATAAGGGAAGCAATACCAGTAGAGAGCACAGAGCAATTACAAGAAAAATTCACAATGTAAAATCTTCTATCAACCAACCAATTTCAGGCAGCAAATTTGGCACACGTATCCATTTTTGACATTATGTACCCAATTCTGAATTGCTCAATTAGCTAGTTTTATTTTATAATAAAAAGGGTGTAAAAAGAGGTTGCCAGGGCAGAAATTATGAGCAACCAGAGAAGAAAAAGTCTACAGAGAAAGCAGAACATAGAACAAGGAAAGACATTTACAGTGTTCTTCCTGAAGTTTTCTTTCCCATTACGAACTATTTTCCTCCCAAAAGCCTACAGCTTGTAATAACCCCAGCAATGCACATCATTCTGTGATCTACTGTTAAAACATGTATCAGAGGTTAGCAATCATTTCTATCTAAAATGTCTCAGCTTTTTAAAGCATCTTGCATCCACTCAAGCTAGCTGTATTTCATTAAAAAGGTCTTTAAAATTATTATCCTGGTTTACATCGAAGCTCTAAGAGTATCTGTGGGGTTTTCTGTTTTGTAGGTCTGCATTTCTATCCAGTTGTGGATGAAGTGACCTTGGAAGATCAGGTCATCAGGAGAACATAGTAAGTTAAATGTTGTTAAAGTAATTTATTCACAAGATATTTACAAATGGTATCATGAGTAATTCAGCAGACATGTTATGGAGGAAAAATGCAAATAAAGTGAAAAATTCTTTTGTTCTTTCAATTTTCATCAGATTTTTAAGAAATGTGTCAGTTTAGAGTGGAGGGCGACACAGGRAAGAATCATTGTTTGCAAAGTACAGCATTTCAGATATTCCTGATAAAGATTCTAGTGACTGAGATTTCTGACTATTCAGTAGGCAGTAATAAAATATTGAAACACAGTTTMTCTTCTTCATCAGCTCCTTTACTGTATTCCCTAAACTAGTTATTTGGGTTTCCACAGTGTTGAAAAAAAACGGAATTATACAAACCAGTAAAACACTTAAATTCCCTGTTTTGCCATGTGCTTCTTGCATGTCAGTATGCAAAGTCACTTAGATACATTTTCACCAGGTACATTACCCTGGGTTTTCTTGTATGAGACACTCCAAATTTCTCTCTTATTCATACAAAATCCACTCTTATAAACTTGATACTGTTTTAAATTTGTATCAAAGGTTCCAGAGAAAAACTCAGGCTCTACTTCCATTTGTACAAGCTAAAATAAGAACCTAAAACCTTTTAAAATGTTGTTTTTCCCTACAATACCTCAGGAAAGCAGGGAAGTACATGGGTTTTATCAGCTTTGATGTCCAAATTGCAAAATAATTACATCTGTCTCATTTCGCTGGTGAGCTGCTTCAAATTCCCCGAGAAAACAAGACCTGAAGAAGCAATGGAGTACTCTTGCTGCAGAAAAGGGCTTACCATTGTGGCAAATTGAACTGAATACAAATTGAATATACATGGCTTGTAAAGCAATTTAAGAACTTTTAAAATACTTGTCCACCTCTTCCCTACTTGTTCAGTAAACCGTTAAGATTGGTCTGTCCATAAGCTCATGTTTCCAGATCTCTCGTAAACGTGAAGTTTGAAAGAAAAAATAAAAATAAACTATGCCTAGCATCTGATGACTGGGACTTCCATCAAGGGAAACAAAACCAGCAGGTCTGAACCTGCAGCTGAAGTTCAGGCAAGGGCTGGGTCGACTGGCTGGCACAGCAAAACCAGTCTGCCACGACATGTTTTAAGATTTGTGGTCTGCTGGACATGATCAGTGGCAGGGCAGAGGAAGTGCTTATGAAGAACATATACAGGTATATGTTTCCATCCTGCTATGAGGTAGAGGGCTCGAGTATTAGGCCTGGGTATGCCACTTTGCTTTCACTCTGCAGTGCAACCATCATGCAAAAGGGCAACATTTCCCCCATGTAGGAGGGGAAACATATGACAATGAACAGCACTAAATCCAAGGTACACTTATGGTAAATGATTGACCCATGACTTACAATAAAATAGAAAGACTTGCACCCAAACTTATAATAAAATAGAAAGACTTGCACCCAAACTTAAGATACTGTCTTAAAGAGTGACTGTAAAAGTCACCACGCATTCAATTTTTTAATTTTTTTTTAAAGGGCTGGCCTTGTAAAGCAAAAGGTAATTTCTCTACTGGCACCCCACAAACCCACCTGCGAGTGAAAAAAATCAAGCTAGCCAGGCACCACAAGCTGAAGGGGCTTAGCAGCCTAAATGAATCCCTCAGTGACTCCCAGCCGGCTCTAGCATCTCCTCGGTATTGCAAAAACATAACAAATGGAGCCTCCACTGAGAGAGGGCAAGTAACTGCTGATAGCGCAAAAAGGGCACAACTGATCCCCCCTGTCACAGTTAAAAAGAACAACTACAAAACCATGCTTTTGCCACTGTTCAGGGAAAGTGACTTGCTCGCAGCTACGTTATCAAGAAGAGTCAAGACAACGTGGCCAAGTAAAACCAGCAAAAACCCCTCCCCACAGTCATTCATATGTAGGCTGAAATCTGCACCAGTGTAGGGCATATTTCATTATGTTTCCAGATCAACTGAACTTTGGAGGAGAAAATTCATCGTGCCACATGGCAAAAGCTGTGTGATGTAGCATAAAATCATGCTAGATACTCAAATATTGGAAGAAAAAGTATTGTTAAACACACATGTGCCATGAAAAAGTGGGCAACATGCTTTAACAGGTGTCTGTATGCAGCAGCATACGAGAAAGCTTTTCTGCCATTAAATATTTTGCAGACTGCATAGAACATGTCTCCTGCAGAAATTGTTTTAATGCAAGTTTGGCCCTCGCAGAGTGGTCAGAAGAGTCGAGCATGCCTCCCTCCCACCGCASCACGGAGAGCCTGTCTGCTGTCCCTCACAACAGTTTGTCTGTGCGTTTATGTTTTTCACCAATAGCTTTGTTTTTATTGGCGCTCTAATGAAATCCGGTATTTTCTAGCAACTTTCTCCTACTGAAACTTGGGCACTGGCTCACATGCAGAAAACAGATTTGCTCTAAATCTTAAATCACACAATACAATTATGATTTCTTAAATTAACAAATACATATTTAAGTGCTAAGCCTTTATCAATTACATTGAAAGATGCAAAGCTGGAGTTTGTGCTCAGCATTTTATAACTGAAGATAGCTAAAACCTAGATTATACATCTCGGTCTTTATTACTTTTGGTATTTTTTTAAGAGTCGTTTCTGTGAACTCTCTTGCTCTTTTAGTTATTACCTAACTGGATGTTAGCTGTTCAGACACCAGAAGACAATGAATGCTTACAGATAACTCCAAAACTAAAGTTCAGGTGATCAAGATTATTCTACAGCCCACATATGGAAGTACCCTCAGAAGTCTAAGAATTATTGCTTAGTGTTTAACAGAAGCATAAAGTTAAAGCCTACAGCTGCTATTGAGTGTGTACAATTTTTCTGATCATGTTTCATGAAAAGAACATTAATTTTCCACTGACTACAGCAGCTGTTATCCAGCATGGCTTCAAGGATTTGGCGCTAGGATATTTGCCAAGTTGCACACACATACATAGAGCRCAGAGGACACGAATGGAATAAATGAGATGCTCCTAGTCAGCACAGTGACAGGAAGCTTCTCTATATTGAACCGTAAGATTTGAAAAATAATGCTAATAATAATTTTATGTTTTGCATATACATCAAAACAACAATTTTCAACTACCTGGCTTGAAAGCAGTTGCATGATCTTTTGGAGTCCAATCTTAGTAAGACTGATTAGCCCGATAATAAAGCAGCACCCCTCTAGGACTGAAGTGTAACAGCTCTACTGGAGTGTGGGTTGGGAATAAAAGAAGATCTTGGTGTTCCACAAAACTGGCCTGGATTATTCTCTCCGCATAAGGCAGAAGACACTAATCAGCCAGGAGGTAAAAAAAAGAAATTTCAAGGTGCTTCTTTCTGGAAATGCTGAGAACATGGGTACAAAACAGCTGCAGAAGAAACAGCCCACCACATTATCAGTGACATTAGAATGACCTTCGTTTACAGGCATTGCGGTAAGAGAATGCATTGACAGTCCATATAAATTACAGGTGAGAAGCTAGCCAGGAAACCAAAGGAGTAGTGGTTTAAAGATTACTTTCTGGAGGATAGCCTAGTCATGTTAAATTTCTTGCTGCTGTCTATGTTCTAAGACAGCACTATTGCACAAGAAGAAATCCAGAAAATCAGGAATTATTAGTTCTTGAGAAGAACATGTTGTCTGAAAAAGTTCACGCAGGTTCCCCAGAACTAGACCAGCACGTAGCAACTGTACTTTCTGCTTTGGGATTGTACCTGCATCACTGTTTGTGCTTTATTCCATGATCTTTCAGCCTTAGGATAAAAAGGCTTTGAGATAACATTGCTTAGCAAGAACACCTGATCACTCCTACATCTTCAGGTAATGCCATAGCTAAGCTCAATAATAGCGTTATGGCCAAGAGAACAAATTAACAGATATACATGTAGACAGAATTTAATTATCTCTACAGAATTTGCATCTAATATCATCCTATGCCAAATGATGAGCTTTTCTACTGGAAATGGCAGTCAATTCACTACATGACCTGTGACAGCAAGCACAAGAGATGCCTGGCTTTCAAGATGTCATGCTAAATTGTTTTGCTAAACAGTCAGTGTACGCAATATTAATTACAGTGGTATAGCTTCTAGATCTAAATTGTTTAAAACTAAAGGATGTTTAATGTACCACTGGTTTAAAAAACAACAGCAGCAACAAAAATCACCACCACTACCAACAAAAAGTTTTCCTAGGGCAGAAGACAAAAAATGGGGAAAGAGGAAAACATGATTTATTGGTACCCATGCAGTATCTGTCGCTTACATAGGTTATTATGGAATCATAGATGAGAGAAAGACTGAAAAGATATGGCTGGAAGCTACCCACCAAATCTAAGTTTAACTAAACCCCTGATGTTTTCTGGATGCCAAATGATTATCAGTATCAGGGAGGCCAAATACTGCAGAACAAAGTTGGTACAATGATGGCACAGCTCGCTCCATTTATCAAATATACTGACCTTATAAATGAGCCACCACCTTTTGACCACGGTTCACTATGGTTGATGGATGTCAATTATCTCCATCAGAAAACAGGTAACTTAAAATGGGAGATTATATGATGTTTCTAGAATACATTTAGAATTTAACCAGGTTTCACCTTGATACTATGAACTCTTAGGCAATGAATAGCACCAGCTTCAGCTTCAGCTTCACTTGAGTCTTGATGTGTGGGATAGCAAAGATGAGGTGGAGGGAGGGAAAGGAAGAGGAGATTCTATACGAATGCAACGTTCTCAGTGTTTTCTTAGTGCCCATGGATTGAGGAGAAAGCAGAATAAGTGATAGCGCAGAAAAGAAGAAATAAAGCAATGGGTCAGGTTACAAATAGTGAATCGGGATGTGATGCAGGAAACAATTTCCTATCTACTGCCCTTGCAAAATCATTCCTCCTACTCTGGTAGTTATTAGCAACCTCAAAATAAATTACATTAAAATTTTGTGTTTGAAACATTGCCAAGTGTAACACTTAGGGGAGTTATACCATCTGTTCAGTCTTCTGCTGTCTACCATCTTCACAATCAAAGGGCTCACATTTATCGAGGACGGCTCTGAGGCTTGATTTTAAAGAAGTTACAAGGAGCCTAGCTCTCCACCTAAAATCCAAGAACTTTACAGGCACAACTCTGGAACAAACAAATGATGTTGTCGCTCTACCTCCTTTGCTGTCTGATGAATAAAGTATTTGGGCCGGAGTAAAATGAATCTTATCTGAATGCTATTGACCGAAGAGAAACAAGGGATGAAAAGAAATACAGAATTAGGAATGGAAAGGGGTAATGAGAACATAACATTTGAAGAACTAGAGCAAAGTAAGTATTTACTTGACCTCTAGGACCACAATCAGATGTAAATCTTGCTTCTCCAGCCTTCTTCACATTGTTTTATTGCTATTTTTGACATGTTGTTAATGTGCTATTTTCAGAAGTGACTTCAAAGCAAAAATCTTTTGAATGGTGGAACTCAAAGCTCAAATGCTTATCTCCAACTTTCAATTCTGTGTCTTTCAAAACTTGACCCTCTCCCTCTTGCAGTGTAATAACTAACAAAGAAGCCACTATGCATTTCCTAGCCCCAAACTCTGCATGCAGCAGAGCTTTAAAACCATTGCATGTGCTGACTGCAAAACTGAATCACCACATCTGGTTTACAGGGCCTTAAAGATGGAGCAGCACACTGAAGTCTGGTTTGGATGCACAGTGAGGAGAAAAAACAAAACAAAACACAGAGGGAAACGTGTAACTTGCAGGAAGATCAAAGGCTTAATTTTACAGTGATTTCTATCTATTTGTTAACACTGGCCTACACTTAAATTAAAGACTCATTAGAATAGCTTCAAATACTTCAGGACTTGTGCTAAATCACAAAATACTGATTAATATTCCAGCCCTCTGGTGCACATCTACTGATAACTTTTACAACTATTTTAAAAAGCATGTGGCATCCTTCCTACTTCTCAGCTTCCTCCCTCACCCCCCCTTACAAATGATGTGTACGCTATGGCAAACAAACCAGCTGTGGAGAGATAACTCTCTCTTTTGCACAGAGAAACCAGTCTGATTCAGGGAAATAAGGCTGAGGCCAGATAATGCTGTTAATAGTAATTTATCTCCTCAGAGTTCTTATTTTGTCCACTAACAAAAAATGTAAAACATATTTGTCTCTTATGTTCACTAAATTTTCTGCCTAAAAAGTCACAGTACATTTCTCTCTTGCCTATGCCCCTCAAAAATACCATTCTCACTGCCTTTAAAAAAGTATATTTTTTTTCCTAAATTTGGTAGTGTAAAAGTGTGGAAAAACAAGTAACTAAAGTTCCTTTTTGACACTTAGACAGCAAAGTGTTCCAAATATCTCCATTTAAATATGTACCATCTCATTTCAAACACTGAAGCTCTTCTTCAATTTGAGAAGTTATGACAGCAGATTTTTCTTCATTTTCTTGATGGAGCAGTGTACTTTATTTGATAACCGTGCAAAAGGTTTTTTTTTAATTAATTTGAATTCATAATATATTTCTAAACTACCAGTCATTGAGAATTTAGAACCTGCTGTGAGGTCAATTTCACAGATGAAGAAAATTAAACAGAAAGGTGCTTTTGTGAAAAACGAACAATAATTTGATCTAATAATGAATCAGGCAAGAAAATAAAGCAGCTAGTGATGTTGGAGAGAGCAGCTCAAAACACTAGCTATTCAGACTAATAACGTTCAGAGAAATACTGYTTCAATTCTATTATCACATGGAAATATTTTACACCCTCAGTAGTACCATCTATTCAAGATGAGGCAGCACAGTGGTAACAGGATATTCAGTGAATGGTGATGCTATTCGATACCTGTAAACAAATGGCTAAACGTCCTAACTCCATCCCAGTTAGTCCAAATCTCAGTCCCACAGTAACTCCCACCCAGTGTGCCCCCTCCAACTCTCTCCTCCCCATCCCAATATCCCTTGGTGTCTTCTACATTGCCCAACTATTGTTGTGGCAAAGAGCAGCAGACGTTATGGCTGGTTCCAGCGGGGTTCCACAGGCTGACTGGATAGCAGACTGAGGGGAGAAGAGCTACTGCAGCATTCCTTTGGGCCTCTCTTCTATCCACTTATTCACAAAACTAATTTTATCAAACTTTTACGGAACTGAATTATTGTTTCCCTCTCAAATGAAAAAGGAATTGATAGACTGGCAGCATAACAGCAACAGTCAAGTCTCCCAGGAAATCAGACTAGCACAATACCTATAAGCCTTCTGTAACAGCAGTTCACTCTCTCCTCTTCCGCCAATCACTGCCAGCAGTAGCTGAGAAGTGTTAGAAAGATGTTTTGCTCTCTCTAATCAAGTCAAATTAATGCACTTTTTACCTCAGAGATACATCTTCATACCACATTAGTAGAATGAAATTCCAAGACAACATAGAGTTCATTTGCAGGATTTATACATCATCCCAAGTTGTTTCCCTGCATTCTGTTCCTCCTTATTTCCATCATTTTTAGTCCACAGCATTCCAGATTTTGGCAGTAGAAAAACTTTACCAGCAACTCCAAAGTAGACTCAGTATTCTTTTACTTTTGGCAGACCTGAAAAACATCACAACTGTTTCAGCCTGAATACAGAAGTAAATGTACTCTGGCCATTCCTTTGGTCTAGAATTAAATTTTAAGGCAAGTGTAAGGACCACTTTACACCCTTATCGGGTGATGGTGAGCACTCCTGTGACAAAGAATTCCCTCCATTTCTCCCCAGCTAAGAAACTAAATCTCAGCAAGCACAACAGATGTGGAATACATTGTTTCCTCACTGCTGCTGAAATAGCTCTCCCAATTGCCCTTACTGTTCCATTACACCCCTCAGAATAACTAATGCATACAGCTTCAAGGGACAGTCAATAATGAGAGCTGGTGTTTTCACATTGTCCTCAGCCACGTTTTAATTCATATCTTCCAAGTTGTTCTCCTGTCCCACAGACACCTGTACCATACCCTGCTCAATCAGGGAAATCTAGGTATGAAGAAAACAATCCAGCTTCTAAGACAACACACTTTGAAATAAGGTGCTAGGAAAAAAAAAAGAATAACTAATAGTTTGTGTGTGTATGTGTGTAAATAAACACATGATCCTAAATCTCAGCTTCCATTCCAATCAATGCAAGAATAAACACTTCTACCAGGTAGCTGTAGCATTGTGTGAAAGCCCTGCAGTTCTCTTCCTCCCATTCCCCCCTCAGCGTTTTGATTCAGAGTACACACGTTGTGTGTGTGTTTCAGTATGGAGGTAAGGCTTCTCCAGGGAAAAAGGCTATAATTACTTTTGGAGATTAATTTTCAGAATCAGGACAGTATTAACTGACCTACAGTTGCTACTAGCTGAAAGGAAACATTATTCAAAATTCTGTATTTCACCTGTGTGCTCTAACAGGAAGATAAAGAAAGTTTTTAAGAATTGGATCTTTCAGCAACAGCCCAGCTAAGGGAAGCATTATTTTCCCTAACAGTTTTCATCTTTCCTCAGCTGGGGCTCTTGGCCTGCTGCTCCATGAAGTGGCCTACTATTCTTTGAGCTCTTTTTACGAACCAGGAGTAGCTGATTTTATAAAATGTCTGGATTTTTATTTTTTGAAGCAAAATTCCCCAAGTTTGCTGTACTGGTGTAAGCGTGATGCTTTTGATCTATAAAATTCAGTTTCACTCTGAGTCCTACTGAACAGTATTTCTACCCTCTACATTTAGCCTTAGCTGAAAAGATACGGAATTTACTAACTTCCATGATTTGCTACTTAAGCCATTAGCAGAGGTTACTTAAAAAAGTATGCTGGAGAGCTACTGGCCAAACAAAAAGACCTCACTGCCATGATGTGTTAAAACTCTACCTGTTAGCTAATGTTTGTCTACTTACTTGTACCTTTATTAAGAACTGCAGATGGAGAATTTATAATTAACAGAAAAGTTGAAGGTGTCCTTCAGATCATCAGTAGCTGTTTGAAAAGAGCATACAGACCATAAAAGATGTCTGAAATGGTCACAATAAGCATTGTGACTAGTTTAGTAGTACCACTACATTAAGATCACATGAATTTAAACTAGGGAAACAAAATAGTTTTGGTGCCTCATTAAAGAAGCTCAACTATGAACTCATTCATTTTGATCTGACAATGGAATTATTAAAACTAAAAATTATCCTTATCTTGGTCATGCAAGATTCGTATGAATTCTTCTATGTTGTTGTTATTTTCAGTGATCCTTTATCCCTAACTGATGAACTTAGTAAGAGACGAATTTCAATTCAAGCTCTGGGTTTTAAAACAAACATGGAAAGTACTCTGTCCTTACATACCACAAAATGTTGACGTATTCTAAAACAAGAATATTTCACTAATACATTTTTTTTAAACGCAAAGAGGTTCTTATCATAAAGATATCACCTATACTTACTGATTAGTTTGTGCCAGCTAACATTTCTTCCAGTAAGAACTTTACTTTTACCTATGCTGACATTAAAATACAACTAATAAAAAAAAGGTAGTTTATTATTTCATTAACGGGCTCTGAAAATATTTGCTGCCTCAGACTATTACAGAAGCTGATTGTTTTCCTATGTATATGTGAGGACACAGGTAAATATGAGCACTCTGCACAAGATCTACAGCAACTACACTGGATGCAAATTTTCTTTAAAAGCTGTCTGAAACAGCTGGTGGTTGTCCACTTGTAGACTGTTTCCTTGCTGTGCACATTCAAATTCTTCAAAAAGGTATCAGCCCTGTCCACATTCTGCATTAAGTTTCACGCAAATCACTTTTTTTGTCTAACACTATGCTGGTTTTAAGTGGAAACATCAAAATTTTGTAACAGAGAGAACGAAATCTGCTTTGTGTTGTTTCAGCAAGGCTGAGAGGAAAAGCAAGCTGATGTTCTAGCCATTTCTCTTCTTTCTTCTGTCAGAGATTCCTAGAAGCACGTCTCATCAGCCCTTCCAACCAACCAGCCAAATCATTATCAGAAATGCAGCAAAAAAAAAAAAATCTAACTACCGGTATAGGTCATAGTAAAGAGTAGTTTGAATGTTGTGCTTCCTTTTAACTTCATATAGAAGCTTGTTAGACCAAACAAATTATAATAAAGTTTCTAGATCTTAATGATGGCAGAAAAAATTTCCAAGTGTAACTTTTGAGTATCAGCCTAATGACATAGGTTTTAATCAGGACACAATTTCAAGAGAACACTAAGGAGGCACAGCGTTTGAGTCGAACACAATTATCTTCGAATACACATGGGCTTATTTTCCTGTTAAACGAAACTACCAGAAGACATTAGCTAAAGCAACAGATTTCTATTCAGTTTGTTTATACAAGTAATCTCAAATTGTGGAGCTGAGCTTTCTGATAGCTTCCCTTTCCTTTTCATCCACAAGGTTCAGTTTCTTTTTTGAAACCAGATTATAAACGTTTCCTTTGTGACTCTCAAACTGAGTGAGGAAGCCCAATGTTTAGTCTGTGTAGTTACCACCTGTCATTCCAGTGTAGTCTTATGTTTCTATTTAGAGTTTACAGTTGCTTCAACAAGTAACAATTCCAAAGGCAAGTTTCTAGTTGCRGGAGGGATACAAGCAGGGTTTACAGTTCTGCTGACTTTGTATTCACAATACAGATTAAAAAAATATGTTCTTAAAATTTAGTAGGTCTAGTGACACAATCAGAATTTTAAAAAGTCTAAACAGCAACAATATTACTGTGGGAAGTTAAGGCTTGTAGAAAAGATGTAGTCTTAACTTGAAAAACTACATTGGTACTACTGACATAAATAGCCCCTACTGTTTCAGTATTTCTTACATCCAGTTCTTACATCCATTTCTTATATCCAGTTGTGGGKTTTTTTTTAATTCCAGCAAACATCTGACCAAAGCAAAGGGAACGTCTGCTGCAGAAAGCACCAGACGAAGTCACTTGCCAATCTACAGCTGTTCTCCAAAAACTTAAGAAGTTCTAGATAGAGCACTGATTATTATGTTTTCAATTTCCCATCACCTCAGATGTTTGTTTGCACAAAAACTGAATCCATTACATACCTGCAAAACTTGTTCTTCTGAGGATGACACAAATAGATCCACTCATTTTGGTTAACAGTATCAAGTTTTTGGCTTGCAACAGCCAGGAACATTATGTCTAAAAGTCTCACGAGCAACAGCAAGTCCTACCTAGCTAAAAACAGTATCTTCTCTTGGTATTTTCATAACGAGGAATTCAAAAGGTACCTCAAGGGTATTAGATTAAAGTACACGGTATCTTGTACGTACTTTTTTTTTTCCCCTTTCAAATAAAAAGTAATGGGTAAGCTGCAGAATGAATGTTAAAAAAACCCACCCTTCAGAAATAGTAAGGGTGAAATTGGTAAAAAGTTTTATAAATACAAAAGCTGTAACATTTTTCTTACCCTGTTTCAGAAACAGAGCATCTTCAATGTGACAAGTGATGCTTTAAAACATGATGAACTGAAGCAAAAGGTTATACTTATTCTACAAGGATAAGCAAAATACAACATACAACCTGCCCAATCTGTTAGAAAAGCCGAGATTTATACTCAAATATCTGGTAATTCAATTTAGAAAGTGGAAGTCTTCAAGTGTTTCTGTTGCTCTGAATGACAACATAGAGCTCTGAACTCTAATACTCTTTCAGGTACAAACTGAGAAACTATGTACCATGGTATCTGAGGCTGCAGTCATTAAGTCACAATATAAAAAAGGGATATTTATTGCTCAAGTACAGAGAGGTTATAAGCTTGTTATAAGAAATGGGGCAAATAAGCATTATTCTCATAAAATGAGTACAGCACAGAGGAACAAAATGCACTGACCACTTGACTTTGCTTTGCTGTGTTTGACAGAAGGCCTCCTGTTCTCCACTCTAGTCCAGCAAATTACTTCTACAAAACTTGGCCGTTAACAACTGTATCTCCTGCCACTGAAAAAAATGCTCATGGAAACGAAAGAACCACCACATTTAAAAGATTGGTTAGCAACCTGTAAGCATGCTTAGCAAGCCTACTACTATTGCAGTAGTAGATGCAACCTGTGTCTCATTTTAAACACCCCCTCACATTCTTTAACTTCTACCCTAATAAACCTGAAGGAGAGATGAGTATTGCAGTGATTGCTTAATTCTCCCCAGTCATCTTCAGGTAGATAATCCAAACTACTGAATTTTCTGAAGTTTGGTTGTTTTTTTTTTTTTGGGGAGGTGGGTGTGTTTGGTTTTGTTATTTTTTTTTTTTTTTAAAGAAACACAAAACCCCCAGAGACTATATTCACTAAAGGACTTGCACTGTGCAACTCAACTTTAAGATGATAGAGCATTTACACTACACAAAGCATCTCAAATGGTCATTCAAAGCCAACGTACGAGCAAGGGCTTTGAACTGATCTACACAAATCACTAAGCATAGGGGCCCGTTTCTGAATCAGATTCCATTTCATACAGGGTAGGATGGGGATAAATAGAACGAAGAGAATTCACCCACTAGAGATCCTTAGCCTACATTTCCCTCCTGATGGTTAAGAGCTACATACATTTCTCTGAAAAACGGTGAGTTACTTGAAATTGGCCCACAAAAGAAAAAAAGTAATTCCGGCAAAGGCTCTCCTCCCTTTTTTATTACAAAGAGATCCACAGTCATACTCCCCTCAGCCCAAGAATATCTGGATCAATTCAAACACCTCTTTCAGTAGAAGTCATATGCTCCCTGAACTGGAAGCACTGTCAACCCAGCTTCAATTTCTGAAGCTGTAATCCTGAACAGAAATGGATGGGATGGTTCATAATGTCAAGAGACCACACAACATGGTCTGTTTGGTATCCCTACTTGCAGGGAGTCTTCTGCTGCCAAGCATGTATCAGAAGATCTTAAATACTCAAAGCACCCCGATGAGTATGGATGAACCTTACTGCCCACTTCCTGATATTTCCCAGCTACCAGTTCTGTAATCATTGTACTGTTCGCAGCAGGTACAGCACAGCTCAGTTCTAACTTATGATTAACTTGAGTTACTGTGATGCTGCCACATTTAGGGAGCTGTAGATCACCTACAATGCTGCAAACTCCACCCCATAACAAAAAGCATGTAGGATTCCTGCTAAAAAAATCAATCTTCCTCAACTTCAACCAAAGCTCAGCAAAATACTTCAGCTGCTCAGCTGCAAGGTTATGAAGAAATGAATCCCAATTATTGTAAGTGGACTTGAAAAGTATGAAGCATGCCTGAATGTATTACCCTAAGTTCATCTGGCACTGAAAGAAAGAAGCTGGCATACAAAGCTACTAGGTAAGTATAAGGGTTCTAAAGAAAAGAAAAAAAAAAAAACAAAACAGCAAAGAAAGCACTACACCCTGTGGTAACACAAAAGCCATCGTAGAGGGAAACAGTAAACAATAGTATCAATCCAGTCTTGCGCTGAGAAACCAAACCTAAACACAAGAGGCCTGTTATACCACTGCTATCCCTAAATTCCTTGCTTAACATGTTTGTCTGCATTTGAAACCATTAAGCTGGAACGGAACAGAAAAAAAAAAAAGCGTCTGGCTCCAGAGCTACAGACTAGGATGACTAACTGCTTGCTGTTTACCCATAAAATCCCATGACAAAATTAAACCCTTTAGGAAGACAAGTCAAGCTATACCAAGCTATAAAGCTCAATTATGAAATAAAAGTGCACTGAACATATAATATTCTCTCAACATGCTAAGAAACCACAATTACAACCAGATGTGTGAGTGTAAGGATATGGATGTTGTTTATACAGCTGTAGAAAATAAGGAATGCAAGACAGCAACATCATCAATAAAAGTGCCTTAATTAAATGCAAGCTGCTAAAACACAGCAGGCCTCCCAGAGTAGCATTTCCTTCACACAAATTTGGATTTAGTTGACAAGATGTTCCCCAATTTAAAATGGTAAGTTAATAGAAACACTGTGTAAGAAACTGGGTCATCCAGCATACACTAAGTGTAGCGATGCTACGTTTTTCTGTAACATCAAAATGAAGGTGAGCGGAGGCTGTGTTGTTTTTCTAGAAAAAGGTCATAGGATCCCCTGCCCACCCGTGTAAGATTTTGAACTATCAAAGCCTTTATTTGAAATTTAATAAGTCTATTTACTCTATAATCAATGAGATTGTGGAAAGGCAGAAACAAAGCAATATGAGAAAACAGTAAATCAAGTACTTGTCTTGTTCATGTCATCCCTGTATTTCCAAGGCCATGTTAATTCTAGAATGTCTACAGGACAGTCTTTATCACAAGGAGATGAGCGCACCTGGATATTAATTTATGTATACCTAATTCTCTGTTCCTGCACAACATAAAAAGCTCTTTTTACCAGCCTTCAGCGAGATCAACAGATCAACCAACATTTCTGTTCAAAAACTAGGGAACAGGCAGGAAGGTAGGAGGGTGACACAATGAGGAAGCAGAGAGGGAAGAGTCAGCCAAAGTAGTAGAAAACAGGAAATAGTATTAGTCCTTGAAGTTCTGAGAAAAAAGGGTTCCTACACAAATCTTTCTGCAGTAAGTTCCATTTTCTCTAACAGATAGAGTCACATCTACCTATAAATCCTATTGAAGTTTCCACATACAGCTACAGTACACTGAACCTTAAATATTTCTACTACTTTAAAATGTACAAAAGTGAAGGGAAATGCTTTTTAGGATAATCCTAAATTTGAGGGGGGCTCTAAAGGGGCATAAAAGCAATTATAAAATAAATCTCTGTTACCTACATAAAATGTAAGATAGATGTACATTAGTAAAGTGGAAGTTCTTTATTGTGCTTGTGAAGGACAAGTTCTACATCCATCACTTCTCATTTCTGATGTTCCCAGAAACCCAAAAACTAAAGTGTAAGTTAAAAAGCGAAAGTCTGAAAAAGTCTTGTTTTCACAGCTCTTTCCTTTTGCTAATGGCAGCTTCAGCGCAAGTGACACCCAAACTTCTGCATTTGGAATTTTGAATGATTTAACCGAAAGGACTTGTGAGTTTTAGGAACAACCATGTGAAAGTTTTAATCTTCAAGAAAAAGGAATGACACTGGATAAATACTTATCCATCTCAAGCATAAACTAGTAGCATTTGTGAGAATATAGATGAAAATAGCAGAGGTTTGGTAGGAGTAGTTACAGAATCCCTCCTCTTCAGTTTTCAAAAACAACAGACAATACAAGATTTTGATTCTTAAATTTATTTTTAGCAGGATGTGTGTACTAATGGATGGTGACATCATTAGAAGACAGGTCCATGTCCATCACCTGCAACAGAAGCTAGACAGATGTTAAAGAAAACAATTTAAGAGTTAAAGATGACACTACTTACCCAGAGCAGACTTATGAAAGTCACCTACTAAGCAGTACAGTTAGCTTTTGATGCAGACGTGATAGCTCATACTATTTATCTGTTGTCAAAATTTCCTGTCAAGATTTAATGCATACATTACCTTGATTTTGATAGGAATCATGCACTTCTGTTTAGAAATAACTATTAGAAAAACTCTTGTTTTTTAAAAAAGTACTCATGGAAAGGTTGGTTATTCAAAGTTACTTACCTATAAATTTTCTTCAGTAGGTAAAAGATCTGCAAATTTAGGTCTAAAGCTCCCATCTAAAGTTTAAAGTTAACAAGAATTTGCTGGGAATTCAAATTCTAATACTGTTAAACCAAGTCAACAGCAGGTAACATTTCTAGATTCCACTAAGAATATAACTACTTCTTTGTTACCATACCTCAGTGTTTGCAAAGCAATAAGGTAGGATCTCAGCAATATACTCACAGATGAGTGATATTAATTCAGAAAGAAATGAAGACTCTATATGTTACAACCCAGAGACCAGTTATACTCAAAGATGATCAATAGCCAGAAGTCTAACAAAAGAAACAAGCTTGTCTAGAACAAACTAATTTCACCAGAAATTAAACTTGAGCAGCAAAACCTAGGGACAGACAATTCAGGAAACATTCTCAAAGAATTAGGTGACAGGCCCTTTCCCAGTGCTATTTCAAAGAGAAGCCAAGAAGCAAGGCTCAATCTGAGGTATGGTATTTCCCAAGACTTAAAAAAACAGAGTCCTTGCTTCAGAAAACAAATGCATCTGGCTACAGGTATATGGTATTTACATCAGAAGATAGCCATTTCTTAAAAATTAAAAAAAAAAACCCAAAACCAAAAAAACAAACCACACAAAACAGAAACTAAGTCAGCTGGCCCTATAGACAGTATCATGAAGACAACCTGATCTTACATTTCAAAACTTCAGAATGTTTATCAGCCAACCAAAAGGCACTACTGAGCGTAAAGCCACTTCACTCATCTTGACACAAGTGTAGAAGCTTGATTTTAAGGTTCTTGTTCTTTACAATCTCTTGGTTCATAGCTCTTCATTAGTATCTTGGGTTGACACCATCTTGGCTCACAGTTCTTTACTAGTAACCYGCATTTATACCACACTGATAAGCCTAAAAACATTCTTACAGTATACCTCAACATCCTAGGACTTCATCTATTTCAAACAGACTGCTACAGATACTGAACACTGGCTCCTGCTTTCTGAAGAAAGACCTCTGAAACGAGTCTGAAACTGGAAGTATACTGTATTAGAATGAGATTCTTTAACAGTTTAAATCATTCAGCCAAGAAACCAGTTTTAAGGACCATGACAGCCTGGGAATAAGCAATTGCTTTCTCTTACAGCTATGAACTCTTTGATTTAGTAATACTGGGAAATTAAACTGTTTTGTATTTGTTGAAAACAACCAATGAGTGGAATCTGTTCACAGCTGCACTCCATTTGTAATTTCTGATTAATTGAGCTCTTTTGTTTTTACACAAGTGTAAATCTGTCTGAAGGACTAAGTCACTGCCTTTTGAGCAACTCACTATCCCAGTGGTCTACTATACCTAAGCAGGGTCTAATTGCTGATAATGATCTACAAACAAAGTGAGTGTCTCAAGACAATCGGTCCTATACTGGTACTGTGGGAACTTGTCCTTCAAACACATCATCTACACACAGAGGGAAGGTAGGGCAAGTGATTAAAAGCTTAAGGCTTCCTGTTTTTTTAATCTTCCAGGTCCCATTGTGCAGTTGGATCAGTTGCTACTGCAATCAGCACTACTGTGCACAGCATCTATCTAACGTGAAGTTGGTTGATATTCTTCCCACAGGATAAACACAGTGAAGTTGATAGGAAGAATCTTCATCAATTGCTTTTTTGTGAGGCAGAAAGCAAAGGAAGGAAGTCAGGAAGTAAGAGTAGTCTCAGAATGACACAACTGATCTGAATGATCACTTCAGATACATTGTGAACAGCATTCTCCTGAACAAAGACATCACAAAATCTGAACTCAAGTTATGAAGTTATAAAAGGGTAAAGAAACTACAGAGTGAAGAAAAAGTTTTTGACAGGCCTGTATGGTATGAAACCTGAAGAGCAATTAATTTGTGCACCACGTAAGGACTACATGCATATGCTGCAGTTACACGGCACCACAACTGTTCAGCTATCTCCCCTTGCAAAAGGATGCAGCTTCGGTTCTATTACTGTAATACCCAAGTTAGTGCTGGAACCTATGTCTCAAAGCTGAGACAAGGGATTTGGGAAGCAATGGAGATGAAATTATGGACCTATTTAGGATATGTGAGATGTTCAACAGGAGGCTCAACAGTATTATGTGGTAGGAAAGGAAAACAGATGACTGGTAATAGTGAAGAGTGGAATAACTTAGGGGATCACTTACTCATAACGAGCTGTTTACTGGGTTTAATGGATGCTTGAGTGAGGTTAAAAAGTTGTGCTGAAACCAGTAATTAAATTCTTATCCTTTAAGTGGCTTCAGAAACCTACAACTACCAGAAAGATCATTCTATTCACAAAAAGGATATTATTAAACAACATAATACATAAATAAGACTTACAACAAAGAATGAAAAGAACAAGAAAAAATCTACTCTACGAAGAATTAAGTTTGTACCATTCAGGATAAAACTTTCTATCTGCACCACTGAAACTAAGTCTGTACATATAAGGAGGAAAAAACAGAAAGACAAACACTGAAGTGATTACAGTTGTAACATTACCTAATGTTGAGCTGGTTTAATAGATTTAGAACACTAGAACCAAAAAAAAAAAAATCTTGTTAAATGTGTGCTGGAAGCAAAGACCTTACAGTGGCAATTAAATATTTACCTTTGGAGAGAAAATTTGTTTAGGCAAACTAAAAACATTTGCAAGAACAAGCGTTAGTGAAGAATGGACTAAAACAAAACATTACGCACTTCCAGCTTATGTTCTTTCTCTGCAAGGAATTCTTTTTGACATCGGAGAAAGTCCGACAACATTCGAGTTAGCTGTTTTCTATCATCTATTTCAGCTGCCAACCTGCCATTGTAATCCGCCAGCAACATACATGCATCATCTACCATTTTGGAAAGTTGCTCTCCAGATTCCTTATCTAAAAAGCAAGCAGAAAAAAAAACAAATAAAGCATGATTTCATTATATACTGTTAAGTTCTCAGAACAGCATTTCAGTTACTGGATCCCCAACCCTCACCTGTTATTCTGTCTAACAGGGACACATCTTGGACCTCTATAGGCAAAGAAGCTATTCTCTGATGAACTGCTGCATCCCCAGAGGCAGCGTTTTCTAGTTCTTGTAATGCTCTAATGAGATCTGTGGTCTGAAAAAAGCATGCAAGATTGAGAACTAGTTTAAATAAACAGATCCTAGTACAAAACACTTTCACAATAAGCTTATGGAATCAATTTGATGGTAATTTTAAAAGCATTTATGATATCAGCATTATATCAACATTCTATCCCCTCTCAGACTGAAAACAAAACAAAACGAAGCCATTAATTCTCAGAACACATTGCAGTGTTCTTAGTTTTAAAGGTCACCTTCCTAAAATAGATTTTTCATTTAAATTCTTGGTATAGGACTACTTATAAATCTTTTCTTTTTGACAGTTGTGATTATTTTACTATACATTTTAGAAATTATTTTTCTTGTAGTTTTGCTTCACTATTGCATGAGACTAGATCAGTGCACTTCTTTTGGAAGTAGGGCTGATGTTCATAGAAGTCCAGATGTCTTACAGAGAAACACACTAAATTGTGATTATTTGAGGACAGTCATTCCTTGCTATAACAAAAAGCCTTTTGAGATGGGGCAGTACCATAACAAAAACCCCACAAGAATTATAAAAGCCATAACAATGCAAGGTAGACAAGAACTTTACCCAACCATGATTGCAACACTGAGAAATATTTTACTGATAAACCGATAACAATCTTATTCTAATACATGTGTTACTGGTTACCACCCTGGAAACCAAATGAGAACCTAAAACATGGTAGAAATTAATGCTGAAATCCTGATGTGGACAAAGCTGGATCTATCATTCACACGTTCTGGTTTAGTGTCAAACTGGCTGAAGTTACAGCGTGCTCAACTTCTTAGCTCCACTTGTAACCTAAAGTACTGTCAAGAAAAGTTTCTGCTGTAGTTACCCTTGCTCAGGAACAGTACCTCATTAAAACAAAAACCAGAGACCATTCAAAAACAAGAGTAACTGAAAAATTCTATACCAAGCCATATGCAAATACAGAGTTTCATAAACATGCTTCTACCTGTGGAGGGTCAGTGGGAGAACTTCGAGGTGAACAGTTATTTTCATCAACTTTTATCTGTTCGTATGTGCGCTTCCTCACCTTTCTGTCTCCATCTAAATGAAAACAAACAGAGGAGTCAGAGAAATAGTATTTCAAACAAGAGACTGAATCTTCATACACACACAAAATACTTACACAAAGCTTGCCTAAGTTGTTCTAATACATCATTTTCATACACAGACCTTTCTTCCCAGATAGAGAGCACTCGGCCAAGGTGTTTTTTACAACTCTCATCAGACTCACTGTTACAAGAAAAAAAAAAAAATAAAAAAAAAAATCAAAGTACACCACTGCCATATGATTATCTTTCACAGAAGGACATTGGCATACTTTATCAATATCAAAGTATCAAAAGTCCAATATTCTCAGAAAATAACAAAATCACATTTTAAAGAAAAGAAAGCAAAGACAAGTTCAAGATGTCTTAGCAAGCACAAAAAAAAAAGCCAACACCCAATTCTCTCTTTCTGTTTGCTTGCTCAATCCATAAATCTGTAGGTCTGTAACCCTATTATGCAAACACTGCAAATAGGTTTGTGTTGCTTCAACAGCTGTGTACCATGTGAAAATAATTCTGTATCAAGACTCTAGCATCCTCATGCAATGAGATGAATGGCTGCTGGGAAAAAACAAATCATGCAACACTAGTAATGAAACATATCAAACTGTTGTAGCATATAAATGCAGACTGAAAGCAAGTCTGAATTTAAGGCATAGCTAAAAGCTTTTTAAGGCAAAAGGGACTGAATACAGATGAATTTACTATGTAACTTCATCCAACAGCGTTAAGACTATTCAAGATCAAAAGAACATTGAGTAAATTAAATTAACAAGACTTCAACTACAGAAATAACATACAAGGACTAGCTGGGTCAGAAGAGATGAACTGAGGACTTCTCTAAATCCCCCTCAAATACAGTATGATGAAGGACACTGCATATAACAGTTCACTGTACCTTGAAACATGCTTAAAAGCCTCGACTATTACTGGAGCAAAGTCTTTTGTAAATTCTGGTCCTTTCCTTTTGCTGTTCTGTATGACATCATTGGCCAAGTACAGGAATGTCAGCTTCCTATTTGGTTTTGCTAATAAAAAGAGTGATAAACAAGAATAATTAGAAATTTTAGTTCCTCCAACTAATACCTATTTATCCACATTTATACTAAACAACAACAACAAAATAATCAAATGTGTTCTTCYTATTCTCGTTACTGCTTACAACATTTCACTCTGATTTTGTATTTAAAAATGTGAAAAGACTTTGGTCACCCATTGGCTTTTCTCTCTCTTCTGCTGTAACTCTGCTCAGATTCTTCCTCCTTCATAATATGACACAAGTTCCCTCTAGCCCCATCTCCAAAAACAAACAGAAAAAACCCATGATATTCCAAAGTGTTCTTCAGCCCCCAACTATTTTCAGGTGTTTTCTTGAGCCTGATGCGATTTGTCTGTTTGGTAGCCTTCATTAATTTCTTCCATGTACTTCAGCTTCCCTTTGAGCCTGCATAAATTT
Organism: Oceanodroma leucorhoa; assembly: GCA_030449065.1. NCBI lineage: Eukaryota > Metazoa > Chordata > Aves > Procellariiformes > Oceanodroma > Oceanodroma leucorhoa. Next base: position 1,545,809 of record JASVER010000105.1, read on the forward strand.
CTTACACCCATGAAGTCCTCTGGCAAGGAGCTTCACAGATCCACAATCATTCGTGTGAAGAACCTCCTCTTTTCAGTTTGAATTTCCGTCAGTCTTATAACCACCCCTCATTCTTGTATTTGAGCAAACTGAACAGTCATTCCCTAATCAATCTCTCCATATCACTGTGATACTCCCCTCCCTCAACTCCTAATCATTAAAACACTCATGTGCCTGCAGCTGTAATATCAAGAAAACATTTTCAAAAATCACTTTCAGTCTGCTGTGGTGTATCTCTTCTCCAAGTGTCTTGAGCATTTTACCCCATTCCCATTAACGTGCAATAGATTACAAGCTTCCAGTTTACAAGTTGCTTTTGAAAATCTATTCCATGTTTTCTAATTGTTCCTACTCAGGTATTTTCATTTACCATCACACTTCATCTAATCTTCATTAGTCTACAGGTCTCTCAGAGCTGCAACTCTTATTGTAAGGCTTCTAACCTTGTGTTAACACCAGAAAAACTTTCAATACCCATTACCACCACAGAGTCTCAGTATGTATGCTCTGACTTTAAGTGGTTTCTCTTGAAAGACAAGATTTAAGTTTTTTCTGCCCTCTCGAGGAAAGCAGCACCATGGTAAAGCCAATCCAGGATTTCTTAAAACTCGTGCTTAGTTCCCAATATGATTTGATTTTGTTAATTTCCATTCCCACCTCTCAAACATGCAGAACCACCATCCTCACATACAAACAGAAAATTCAACCTTGATATGCTTCCATTCTAAAGGAAATGTTTTTGAGAATAAATTTTGCACTATAGAAAGACTCCTCTGAAGGATTCCTCCTTGGAATATTTAATTGTTCCCATCCTCCTGGACAGACATACCCAACAAGTTAAGAGAGTTCTGGATTAAGTGGGAAAAAACCTCCTGCATTAAAAGTAAAAATGCACCTAACTCTTAGAATCAAGGCAAACTAAAAAGTGGCAAAAAAGAACTCATTCAGAAGTGTTGGACACAAGGTGGATCTATTAAAAGTCTGCTCCAAACAGTGAAGTCACTACATGCAAACACTCAGGAAATTTGTCTATTTGGTTCAAAATCTGGCTAATCTAAAATGTAGATTTTATAAAGTTATACTACTTAATTTCTTCATTAAAAACTGACTGACAACATAGCAACACATCTCCTACCTATGTTTCAGGTAAATCACATTTCTGACACATAGAAAGCTTTGAATTATTCAAAGAGAAAAATCTTAGAAAACACATCTCATGTATGCACTAAAATTAACTAGTGTTTACCAAAGCTTACCCCGCTCCTTCCCCATTTCTTAAATGAGCCCAGAATTAGGACTCAAAATCTAATGAAGCAGACTGTTCCCCATACTACATCCTCTGAACTGCATGCAGGATAGGTCCCTGTCCATCCATTTCACAGAAAAAAAAAAAAGGCACGTTTTAATCCTCAGTGATGTAACTCATTTGTGACAGACCTCAACTTCCTTGTTTCCAACAATAACCAAATCAACTGAGCTGGTAAAGACAGGAGATGTATGCAGTGCCTTGAAGTCAGGTGATGCTGATTCTCACAAAGTCTAGACTTTACCTATTCGCTACAGTAAATAGAGCAACATACTATGTCTGGAAAAAGTATACTAAACCCCAGAAAGTCACTTTCAAGCTTATTTCCTCTAGTATTACCTTTTCAGCTTCCTACTACAATTTAACAGAAACAAAGCTGCATTTAATCAACAAAAATCCTCAAAACACTATTAAGCTATCTGTGGCTTTGGTTAGAGATTCAACTAATATTCTACCCTTATGTTCACAAAGAATATTGTGAAGTAAAATCTAATTCCTCTTGCTGTAAGAATGCTCTGCACAAAATTCCAAAGCTAAAAATCATACCTACTCTCAAGAAGTGTTCCCTTCAACTTCATAAATCTTCAGGAGTTACATACTGGCCTACTACTGCTCTGCCTTACACACGAGACTGAAGTGCAACGCAACCTTTAGCAACCGAGGTTGACAACTCTGAGCTGAAAAAACACAAAGTGTTTTATTGCTACTATGACTGTAAATTAACTACTGCAGTCTGAAATACAAAATTAAATTCCAGACCAGACAGATCTGTTCTGGGAAAAAAAAAAAAAAAAAAAATATCTGTTTAAAGCATCTCTCTTCAGTAGCAGTGACACTAACTTTTCAGCCCTCCGCTTTGATACACCTCAGAACACCAAAATGGATCAAAGAACAGTTAGACTGTTTTAAAAAAAAGTGTCCTCAATGTGTGGCAAGGCTATTAGCAAAAGCACTCTTACTGTCAGAAGAAAGTGAAAGAAAAAAGGTATGTTCTTAGGTTAAAGGATCTGAAAGGCACATACTGCCCGAGTGTATAGTGTTAGAAGTAGCTAGTCCACAGTATCTCTGGTACACTAACAGTACAGTCTGCAAACATAAAACTGCTAAGAAAGCATCCATGTTGGACTGAGTTATCTTTTCAGAAGCTCCGTGCAGTGTTCACACAATTCTTCTGCTTGTTTCAGTTAGATTTACCATCTACCCACCAAAGCAGTCAAAGAAGCTCCCTGAAGTGCTGGATTCTGAAATACTTTAACCAGTCAACGGTGCTAGCTGGTATAAGGGCCATATTAAGCAGATTACTCTTAAAGCATCCACAGTGAGACTAACCGGGATTGGGACCTTGCAACTGCAACTGTCTGTCCCAAAAATATATCTGACACATTTAAATGCCAATGAATACTCTGCAGGTATTCATGGTATTTCACCCGCAACTAGCATAATCAGGCATCTACAATGGAGAGACTTAGCATTCTCATTATCAAGCCTTAGTTTTTGGCAATCTATACTTCTTAGGAATGCATACTTGTTAGCCTGCCCTGGGTATTCGTTTTCTACCAGTCCAATATAGATGCCCTGACATTGCATGTTGAGTCCATAATACTCAGAGAACTCTAACACTGAAGAGTCACCACTTTAGTGCAAGAAACTTTAGTATTTTACCTTGGAAGGCAATAAGTGTGTTATTTTCCACTGAGGTTAACTCTGGTAATCAAAGCCAGCATAGTCACTAATATTTGGCTTCTCCAAGTTTACCTCCTGGCATTGGAAACTGAGCTCCCATAAAGATTGCTAGAAACATGCCAATCAGTTTCATGCTGTTCTACACCTCTTCCCCAGAGCCAAGAGATATTTGCTGTCTTAGATATACAGGAAGAAACTACAGAGAAACACACAGGCATAAGGGATTTCACTTACATCCCACTATGAGTGTATAGACTGTTGACCGATCTGAAAATGTTACATCAAGATTTAACCTTCTACAGGCCGGCTCTGCTACGCCAACTGACCTTGAATGAAAATATCATTTAACAAGAAGTTTTTGTGAAAATGAGCATCAGTAGGTTAAAATCCCACAACAGCTATCAGCACTAAACAGTTTCTTTTTTACTAAATTTCTCTAATGTGGATTCAAATAAAGATTTGGCTTAATTGCTTTTGAATTACATTAGTCTATATACATGCAGCATAGTATATGAGTGTCAGCACTTCTCCCAAAATCCCTGGGACACTTCCTGTGTCATAGCATGCTTCATACCTTTGGATGAGAAGTTGCATGACATCTTTGTAAACATCTGACAAGCTTTCAAGCTTTTTATTACAAGACTCAACTCATCTTTTTTAAGTCAAGCAGCACTGAAACTTGAGTGCAAGATCACTGACCCTTCACAATGAGCGCTAACCTGAGTTTTTATGCAAGCTGATTAAGTGCAGCATCTTTGGTAATGTGACTGAAAGTATATCTGTAAAAAGTCACTTGAGAGGCTACCACCAGAAAGGACAATTCAAAGATGATATAATCCATAAAAGGCATGTTGTACAATGAGCACTTAATCTTAAAATTAATTAACCTTCTGTCATGAAAAAGTTAAACAAAGTGTTCAACATTGCACAGTCACCTGATTCTCCTGGTGAATTTTACCAAAGTTTGAGAACTGCTGTGTTTCGTCTTCAAAGAAGGGAATGAGATTGCCCACAGAATGTGTGTTCAAGGTTTGAGGGTCCAAGTATCTTGACTGAGTTTGGAGGCTAGTAGACAAAGGGAACACAGCACACAGCCACTGCTGGGAAAGAGGCCATCAGCATCAAATTACTATGCGAGAAATGTGGTCACAAACCAAGGAAACCGTTCCAATATAATTACTCTGCAGAAGCTTCCCACTGCACTTAGTGTATCTTGAATTACCGGAACACATGAAAAAAACCAATTCCTTTCATTGCCTTCCCTGGCTGGTACAATGCCAATGCCAATGGATATGAATCGACAGCATCAACAACAGTTTTAAGATAGGAAAAAGACACTGAACTTAAGTATTCAGAACCAGAATGATGAAAGACAGGCAGGTACAGGTAAGATACCAGGACACGAGTGGTACAGCAATACACGAATATAGATTTGTACACACTGCATTCTGTCAAGACTAATCTTAGAGAGTCAACTAGTCAGGCTGGAATACAGAATCCAAATGTGACTATTTTAAGTGAAAGCTTCTTRTATTGCTAATCTGTTGCTCCTGACTGTAGTTCATTTTGTAAATCATATATGCAGCAAATACGTTTCTCTAACTTGACTCAACAACTCATGTTCACCTGAAGTTTTGTCTGCTGTTGGTTGATCTCCAACCCCTTTTGCACAGATGAGAAGATTCATGTGGATAAGCAGGAAGGTCTGTCTTAAGTATCTTACTCGTCTCCTCAAGAACACCTACTAACCACTGAAATCAGTAAGCAATAGTTTTGTTTCTTTTATTTAAAAGAAAACAAAAATCTATTTATTCTCTCAAGTGTCTCACATTGGCCAATGACACCGTACCACCATTAAGTAAAATAATCTTATAACCACCAGTAGAGAAAGATTCCTTCTCTTGGCTACACTACACTACATAGTACAGAAAACAATTGCTTTAAATCAGGAACTTGTTTCCTGAAATCCACTTCACATCTGCAGGGCAATATATTTGGCAACACCACTTTTGGCTGTGATTCTGCTCCAAAGCACTTGACTGAGTATCAAAGTAATTCAGATGTAGTACAACCTTCAAATCTAATTTCAATGGTGCTAGGCCTTCTCAATTTGCCTACTAAGACCCTCTATCTTCCAATTTTCAGCAGCATTGAGCAACTGCCACAACAGCCACTAGCTTAAGAAAAATGTATCGCATCAATGCTAACAGCTATGAGTAAGGACCCAAACACTAGCTATGTCCCAGCAGCAGAAGTTGTAGTCAAACAGCCATAAATAAGCAAAAATAGTTGCTTCTTATACCACTGAATGACTTCAACACCCCAAAACAAAGTTCAAGCATAATAAACTGGAACAGCAGGTAAACTGGCAGTCAAGTGCTAAAAATATGTCCCTCTGTAGCAGCCCAGATGTACTTACACAACTGTAGCTGTCTTAAAGACGACATACAATGGCTCTGCTAGCCTGGATAAGCTTAGCAGTGAAGACAATGATCAGTGCGACACTGGTGGGGTAAGAGATGACAGCCAGAACAAGAGGTCAAGTGACTGGGGGAGTGGGGGGAAGGGGGGCATTCAGCATCAGTTTCTGAGACTGACTAATCTATGAGATGCCATGTCAGGCTCTGAGGAAACAGGTATCTGAATCTGAAATTAGGTTTAAAGATACAACATGACAACTATTAAAATATTACTAGGATGTAAATACCTAACCAATGACAGAGGTGGACCTGGAAAAGCTAACAGAAAATCAGTTGACAGGAAAAGAAGATATTACAGACAACTAACTGGAGCTTGAAATAAACAGTCCCATGTTACCAAACTCAAACATTTAGCAATTTTTTTTTTTTTTCCCTTTTAAACAGAACATATTTTAACCTAGTACAGCAAATATCACAGGAAGCCTAGTGAACAAGCGCTTACTATTCACCCTTGAAGGCTGATGTTTTGAATTATGGAATTGAAATTTTTCATTTCAAAACAAAACACACAAACAACAAACCCCTACAGTTGCAGAGAATCCTGAAACCAGGGAGCAAGAGATGTATGCAAAAGAACGTACCTGATTTGCAAATAACAAAAAATAAGTCTCAACAGCCTCCATCTCAGAAGAGCCTCTGCAAGAGGGTTTGTAAGGGTTTTCTTAGCAGCCACTCAGTGGCTGCAGGCTTACGTAACAAAATTGTATGTGTAATGCCACTACTTAGTTAAAAAAAAAAACACCTGTAAGACAATCCCTTTATGGATACACAAAATTAAATAGTTTTAACTATTTAACTATCAGTTGCATTTAGGGAATGACTGATGTATTCACATTACAGTTAATTAATTAGTACTACTCAGCTACTTAAATACTGAGTAAGCTTATGACTACTGAGTATTTAACTTTGAGTGTTACATTTCATACATCTGAAATCTAGCTGAAGCAGGATCATTTTCCTCAGTGCACACTTTTCAAGCCTTTACAAAAATCACACCTAACCCCCACTCAAAAGGTCTCTGTAAAATAATTAGGTTATGTGGCAACATTATCACAAAAGTTAATCCACACAAGTTACTTTGAACCAATCATGAAGCTGCCATATCACAAGTACCAAAGAAAAAAAGCCACACTTTTCTAGAATAAAAATCTAAACTGCATGAGATTCTCATGTTAGTAAGATATTTACATCGAATGAAGTACTGAAAGAGTAGCCTCCCCACCAAATTATTTATTCCATCAACTATGAAATTCAAAAGAACGCAGACTCATGATCAGCATAAGCCAGTGCTAACACAGGCTGTGGCCTAAAGGGGTGATAACTATCCTCACAGTTTCCTTTGTGCCAGCACCAGCTTTCCATCAGGGAACTCATCTATTTCAAAACTAACTATTTGTTTTGCTGGATTGTCATCAGCAGCACAGCACAAGATACTGTCAGCAAAAAAAGCATCAGAAATATTTAAAGACATATTTAACCAACAGCAGAGTGGAAAAGGAGCTGTTCTGTTGTCATTGTAGGCCTCTGCTTATCTGTCAAAACAGGAGAAATCTTTGTTATTTCATTAGAGTTGTCATTTAAGTTAAAGGCATTCTATTAATCTTTTCTCATCATTTTACTCATCAATGAACAAAAGATCAATGAACTACAGAATCTATTATCCACTAACCATAGTAATAGTGAAAAAACCCCACTAGATACACTAAAATATGGAATACCTGGAGTGACACCTGGGTGGTTTTGCACGGATGCAGAATCAGGAATACTTAACACCCCAGGCAGAGCACCAGCTCTGCCACAGCCCCACCCAAGTGGGGCAGTTCATCCACACACTTTTCATTAGCACGTATTTGAGGTCAGTCATTAAACAGCATATCTCTACACTCAGTCTCTTGAAGCATATAATATACAACTCCTTATCGTAATTTCATCAAACTACTGGTTGTATGAGAAAACACCCTCTCCTTAAATATTTGTGACAGTTACTAGGAGTGTCTGGACAATTCAGACTTATCAGTACTTTCACAATACAGTCAATTCTAGAATACGTTATACTAGCTTTCCTCCAATTTTTGATTATTCATAAGAATGACCCTATGAATTCTACATGCCAGTATTTTAAGAACTACATATAAAAATTATGGTAGTATTCGGGGAAAAAGCATATATGCATACTCCTTCAGTAATCAGAGTTACATCAACTGTCTTGATACTACTTTGGCAACACTGGAGCTCAGCAAGACAAATCCAATGTTATATAACTGCTCCAAGTTATGACAAAGGCATACAAGTTTTGCCCATTCTCCAAGTTTACATCTAAGTGCAAGAATTCACCAAGAGAATCAATAAAAGTTCAACTGCAGAAAACCTGTAAGATGAAGGTGTACGGAACCGATGAGCTGTAGAGATGCCCTACTATGTGACCTGGACACTACCAATTAATCCAAGTACACAGAAAGGGACTGAGATTTTATGTTGCTTAAGTTACATGCACATTTGAAAAGCTGCCTCTTCACCTCTACTCCAACATGATATAAAGACGACAACTGTTTTAAAAATAAAAGAATCAGAACCAAACATTTAGGAACAAAAGCACTGTGATCCTAGCGCTTGTTTTCATGAATAACTAAAGACATCTTCAGAAAGGTTCACTCAAGCTGATCCGATGCAAGGGATCTTTTGGCAAGACTGAAAGCATCCAGAAAAAATGTAGTATCACACTGTATTGTGTTAACTCAGTTATACGATGTTCCACGAGCCTGAAAGGGAGTAGGCTGGAAGGAAGATCTGGAGACAGGGGTGACAATAAAAAAGGGATACAATTAAAGGAAATGAAATTCAGAAAGGCAAGGTTCAATTTTCAGTTCCAGGACACTACTGGCTAGCAATAGCAGCAGGCAATGCCAGCAATTTTTGTGTCCATATTCCCCAAATAGAGATCATTTTCCTCCCAGGTAGGAGGGAAATCACATTTCTACAGCTTGGATAGTGGGCAAGTCAGGAGCCTTAAACTTACTCTATTTATGGCCTCATTGCCAGCATTCTGCTTTGTGATGTTTTATGCAACTCACTTCACAGCACACTGGTTTTCCTTCCCATCTTAAACATGCTGTCTGCTTAGACCACTAAATCCACTCTTTGGGGATTAGGGACTGTCTTGCAATTCTGTGCTGCAATTAGCAAAAAGTTAGTACAGGGCAAATGTAAGCTAACATTTATGAAGCTCGGGCACTATTATCAGAAATGGAAAATGAAGATACATGCCGTGTATCTATGCCAGCTTCAAATGAAGTGGTAGAGAAATGTACAAAAGAAGAAACAGTTCACTTAAGGCCTAAAAGCCCAGAAGAAAAGGTGCAGGACCTTGAAAGCAACTAACCTACGCCTACCAGAGGCAGATTATCACATGCTTTCCACACACCTTTGAAGATGGGCTTCCAAAAAGAAGTCACCAGAAAAATCTTACTCTGAAGCAGCAAAAGCTGGACGACAACTTCAATAAACTGAAGATAAAACCAATTATAGCAGCTATGCTCATCCAAAGCTCGAGCTACATCCTTCAAACAGGCTTAAAAGTGGAAGCCAGACATTGAAAGCTGAGAAAAGGCAAAGCATTCCCATGCGTTCTTAAGAAGATCATTATCCTTGTCTCTCAACGCCACCTTCAAACATGTAGCCCATGTTTCAAACACTTCATTTCTCCAATTAGTCAAACAGCATAACAAGAAAATACTGAAGTTAAGGACTGACCATTAATATTATAGATTATTATGAACTGGTATTGTGCATGTTAAGACAAGCAACCAAAACTCTGCCTGTGTGCCAATTAGCTTAAGACACCTTTCTGATATAATTCAGAACATCAAACATTCAAGTTTTTTGTTTAGAAGGCCCAGAAACATGAAATGTTTCAGATGCAGAGGGAAGATCCATTCATTCGTTCTCGGAACAAGAAGAAAAACTTACAACAAACACATAGCRAAAATATGTTTATTTCATAAGATGAAATATGCCAGCAAATACGTCCTTCTTCAGGCAACAGAAAAAAAGAATTTAACTCATGCTTGAAAGTTCAAAAGATAGCATTTCACACAAAAAGCGTATTTTAAACAAAAACACAGTAGCCATGTGAAAACCTACAGAGTTTATAGGAACATATTTCCACACTATACTATAAAGTTTAGTATTACTTCATACTCAAGATTTTTATTTTAAGCATGGTTCAATCCATTTGCTATGAAGTTATGCCCCCTAACCAAGAGGTAATTGCGATCCAGCCATGCACTCTTTGTATTCCGTTACACATCATTTCTGCAAGTCGACTATTCCTCTTAGTTGCATGAAACTAAGGGCGTGGTTTCTCTTTCATAAGTCCTATAATGGCTTAGTGCTATTTTCTTCTCCACTTGAAAATCTAGCCTTCTACTTTTCCCATTAAAGATCCACATATTAATGGGGCTCCAAAGGAAGCTATTGGAAGACAGTAAGATTTCCTAGAGAAAGGTAGAGTTCTAGCAAGTGATTTTTCTCTTTCTTAAATGAGGCAACTTAAGATCACGTTATTTTCCAGTCAGGTCAAATAAAACTTCACATGCCATTTCTGCCTTTCAGTCCCTGAACCACTGCCTACAGCTGCAAGTTCTTTCCTGTTAAAAGGAAAGCCACATAAGAATCTAAGTCTGCACACTCAACACAGCTAAAGAAACGCACATCTTTTATTATGCTAACATCAGTATTAGCCATCAGGCAAAAACAGGAAGTAAAAAACACTTTGGACACATTAAATTGCTCTTGCCCCAGAGTATTCCCATCCTCAGCTGCCCTACAAGAACAGTTGCTGGCATAAGTGGACAAAGCCACCGTGCCAGGAAACTCAAATAGTATTACAGCTAACCATCGTCACAGATGGTGAAAAACGGTGCCTAAAAAGGGTCGTCTTGGAAGAGCCGTATCTACCAGTATTAAAACAAAACGCCCTAAACCCTGCCTTCCTTCCCTTTTCCCACTGTCCTCTCTCCTTCGACAAAGGGGAGTAAAACATGAAAAATAGCCTCCTCAGAAGCATCTCACTGAGGGAGAAAGGGGGAATGGAGGAGTAAAGAGGAGCCACGGAAATGGAGAAAAAAGAGAGGAAAGAGAAGCACCTCCTAGCCCACAGTCATCAATAAATCGAGACCCGGGGTTTAGCATTTGCCCCAGTAGCCCCGTTCTCCCCAGGCGCCGGGGCGGGGCGGGGCGGGGCGGGGCGGGGCGGCCG